>ML296162.1:0-10316 GCA_005239495.1 Nicotiana undulata
TGAGCTTTTTCTAAGATGTTATTATTATTTCTCTGCTGTGAAACAATTGAAAGGATTTGGAAGTCTCAGTAATGTTTTGAGAGTTACAAGTGTGGGAAGTTTTACGTTATTTCATGTTTATCATGTCTTTGTTCTCCGCATTCTTAAAGTTTCGTTATTTTTATTAAGCAATGCTTACAGGATTTTGTTGGGAATTTGTTGAAAGCGACGAACTATCGTTTCGTTCAGTATTAAATGATTTTAAATTGTTATTACAAGTTATACGTTGGCTGGCCTAGCGGGTTCAATGTTAGGCGCAGTCATGACCCAAAGGGTGGGAATTTGGGTCGTGACAGTATGTGTCGCATCATGACTCACCTCAGACTTCGCCCAGAAATGTCTTTTAAAATATTGATGACGAAGAATCAACACTACAACAAAAGACTAACACTAAATTATGATGATAAATAAATGTTCTTAATCAAAATCTTGAGGTTAAGTCTCGAACTAAGAAAAAATTCTAATAGAAAGGGTGTATTTGGTATGAAGAAAAATATTTTTTAATTTATTTATATGGCTTATATGTCACGACCCAAACCCAGGGGCCGCGACGGGCACCGTGTGCCTTACTCAACCGAGTACCAACGTAACGTTGTCACGGCCCAAATTTCCCTCCGTTGGGTACCGTGATGGCACCTAGTCTTAGGGACTAGGTAAGCCTAACATTTAACCACACTAACAATAATAAAAGAATTTTAACAATCTCGATAGTAGAAATCTTGACTGAGTCTACATTTTCCCCAAAACTTGGTAAGGTACAAGTCATAAGCTCTACGAAATCTTTCTACCAAATCTAAATACAACTGTCTAGAAATAAGTAAGTACAGTTGAAATAAACAGGAAGGTGACTCCAAAGCCTGCGAACGCAGCAACAGGTTACCTTGAGTCTCCTCAGCAATCATCCGCGCAGCTACTAACAACCAAAACCTGGATCTGTGCGAAAAAAAATGCACAGAAGTGTAGTATGAGCACACCACAGCGGTGCCCAGTAAGTATCAAGACTAACCTCGGTGGTGTAGTGACGAGGACTAGTCAAGACACCACTGGTTTACAAAATAAATAACATGAATATAGAAATGACCGAATGTTACGTCTATCTAAGACTTCACGGAATAATTTACAACAATGACAATATAAAGTTTAAGGATATTGCAGAAATCAATCACGAAACAAAAAAAAAATACACAGAAAGATGGACAACAAAATAATCCAAACCGAAAGGAAACACAATACAATAGGGAACACCAATAACTCAACTCTACGTCGGTTTGTTCACATCGGGCCTTAGCCATTAAAATCCATAAACTGGTGGAAATCTTTAAACAACAGTTCATATGAAAATCTTTTGCAAATAAAATCATTTTAGTATGGAAGAGTTTCCTTTGAAAACATACTTTCTCCAAAAGTAGATATAAGTATATTTAATAGAGAGAATTACGTAAAACGTAGTTTTTTTCAAAATACGAAACTTCCCAAAGATGCTTTCTCAATAAATGACTTCCAAATATCATTTTAGGCAAGACTGTGCTTTTCAAATATACCTTCCATGTAAAAGTCATTCAAATGTAATCATTTCGAAACCATTGCTTTTTCAATAATACTTTTCAATAAAGTCCCTTGATCAAAATCTCCTCAAGATTCATCTACCGGAACTCAGTCCGTAACTCAGAATTTGCCATGCAGTACAGGAGAAATATCAAATCTTGCCAATAAATGCAGTAAGATATCAGTAGGAATATCCAAATTTAGAATAACGGAATAAATGCAAAGACAAGTACACGGCATCACCCTTCGTGTTTTTACTCTTATCCTCACCAAAATAAGTGCACGGCATCACCCTTCGTACTTTTACTCTCATCCTTGCCAAAACAAGTAAATAAATACACGGCATCACCCTTCGTGCTTTTACTCTCATCCTCACGATGCAATGAATAAATAAAACGACACGATATTATCCTTCATGCTTTTGAATATTAAATTATGACACGGCATCACCATTCGTGCTTTACGCTCTCATCCTCACAATGCAACAAATAAATACACGGCATCATCCTTCGTGCTTTACACTCTTCCTCAATGCAACAAATAAATACACGACATCAACCTTCGTGCTTTACACTCTTCCTCACCTAGACAATATCAAGAACAACAATTTGTCAAGGAACATCAACAATATGAACCATAAATCACAACGTCCCGGCAAGGGAGTCAACAATACAAACAATATCATTAACAACATAAACAGTAATAGAAACCATAACATCCCGGCAAGGGAGTCAACAATACAAGCAATATCATTAACAGCATAAACAGTAATAGAAACCATAACATCCCGGCAAGGGAGTCAGCAATACAAACAATATCATTAACAACATAAACAGTAATAGAAACCATAACATTCCAGCAAGGGAGTCAACAATACAAACAATATCATTAACAGCATAAACAGTAATAGAAACCATAACATCCCGGCAAGGGAGTCAACAAGGCAAACAACATCATCAACAACAGAATAATAAGAGAAACCACACGATCCCGGCAAGGGAAACAACTATAACCAGTCTCACCTAAATAGTTAACTTCACGAAATAAACTCGACTTCAACAAAGGCCCAGTAATAGGAAACATCAAGGAAATACCAATAACATAAATGTCTAACAATTAGACCTAAGTAGCACCTAAGGGAATGGTCATATAAATCACAATGTAAGACTCACGGGCATGCTTGACTCCAACGAATAGATGTTCCAACTACGACTAGTCAACTATAAGGCTAGATGACACTAATTATAGTCAATTAGGCAAGCTAGGAAGAAAATATAGCATGATGATGAGATAAGTAGAATATCCAGTTAAGTCAAGTAAGGTCAAATAGCCAACGAAGGAATCCAAAAACAAATAATTTCTAATTTAAATAGAAAGGGATGAAATTAACAACCAAGGATTCAAATGTAACAACTACAAATCATACACAGGTAATATAAGATCATACGAATCCTAAAAGGCCAATCTAATTTCAAATAAGTCTGAGTACACACTCGTCACCTCGCATACTCGGACTACAATCAACAAGAAATACTCAATCCTAAGGGGTAGTTTCCCCCACACAAGGTTAGGCAAGATACTTACCTCAAAGACGACAACCAGATACTCAAAAGTAGACTTCTTGGGCGGAAAGACCTCTGGACGGCTCACAATCAAGTAAAACAACTTTAAAATACACATAAAACGTATAAGAGACTATTCCGAATAATAAAGTTTCAATCTTTACAAAATTATAAAAATCAACCCAAAAGTCGACCCCCGGGCCCGCACCTCGAAACTCGACAAATTCTACAAATTCCGATTACCCATTCCGATACGAGTTCACCCATATTAAATTTATCCAATTCCGATAACATTTGGTCTTTCAAATCATGAAATTTCCTCTTAGTAGTTTTCTTTCAAAACCCACAATTCCCTCAACCCAAAACACAAATTAAATGATAAAACAAGAACTAATTCATGAAATATAGTTAATTATAGTGGTAGAACACTTACCCATTCGATTTGTGTGAAAATCCCTCGAAGAATCGCCCAAAACCGAGTTCTAGAAGTCAAAATATGTCAAAAATGGTGAAACCCCGATTTTTGGTAACTTATATTCTGCCCAGACGTGTAATGAATCGTGATCGCGGAATAGCTATTGCGATCGCGAAGAGGAAAAGTTGCTGCTGGCAAAAGATACTATGCAGTCGGGAATGAGTTGATGTGATCGCATAGAATAGGTCTATGGTCACTGTCCAGGTGCACCGTGAACGCGACAAGGGGTATGCGAACGCGGAGAAAGGAGGGCAAGGACACACTGCGAATGCAGGGCTGCTATGCGATCGCGAAAAAGAAACAATGTCTATTGCCCAGCCCTATATTATACTGTGCGTACGTGTCACGGCCTGAAATCCCACCTTCAGGCCGTGATGGCGTCTAACGTTGAACCCGCTAGACAAGCCAACGTTTCGATTAAATTGACTTATTAACTATTAAATAACCAAAACTAACTAGAATATTTATAATAACAATGCGGAAGTAATATGAAATTCAAGAACTAGAATAGACATCCCATAGTAATTTCCGTAAGAACAACCCCAAAAACCGGTTTCACAACCTCACGAACAGTTTATGAGCTTACTGAATACAATGGTCTGAAATAAGTAAGTACAACTGTCTTGGAACTACAAAATAAGACAGAAAATGAGAGGATAGATGGTGACGCCAAGGCCCACGAACGTCTGCGGGACTATCTCGATGTCGCCTGTGTGGACTGAAGGATACTCCCTCTGTCAGTATCCACTGGGTCCGGTTGCGTAATCTGCACCACATAAAGAAGTGCAGGTATAGCATCAGTACAACCGACCCCATGTACTGAGTAAGTGCCGAGCCTAACCTCAACGAAGTAGTGACGAGGCTAGACACGACAACAACAAATCACCTGTGCAATTCTAATATATATAACAGGGAAATAATAGGAAATTAACATTTTAGTACGGCAAGGAAGGGGACAGATAATTTGAGAAACAAAGAGAACAATAATGAATAACTGAACAAGATAACAATATAGAAGAGTAAAGGTCAACAGGAAGTAACAACATAAACAAATATGTACACAACATCACCCTTCGTGCTTTACTCTCATCCTTACCAAAATAAGTACACGACATCACCCTTCGTGCTTTTACTCTCGTCCTCGCAATGCAATAAATAGATAAAAGGGCACGACATGTTCTTTCGTGCTTTTAAATGTAAAATCATGGCACGAAATCACCCTTCGTGCTTTTACTCTCTTCCTCACAATGCAATGAATGAAATGAATACACAGCATCACCCTTCGTGCTTTACACTCTTCCTCACCCAATCAACATTAAACAACAACTTGGAAAGGAAATCAACAGTAGGAAGTACATTTTATAACCACCCAGCAAGGGGATAGCAACCAAAACAATACCGGCCGGCAAGGGACTCAGCTATAACCAATCTCATACGTGTATATAACTTAACAAAATCAACCCTCAACTGAAACAACTTATCACAAATCCTTAATCAAGTATTCTCAGCAAATGAACAACTTCCAAAATGAATCTACTTCATAAAACAATGAATATCGAAGCAATAACATGTAATACACCAAAACCGACTCACGGGCATGCTTGACAAACAATGTATAGGTACTCGTCACCTCACCTATACATTGAACATGATAGAATCAAGTAGCACATACGACTCAAGACCTATTCCCTCAAGCTAAAATTAGGCCAACACTTACCTCGGCTCCAAGAATGCAAATCAAGCCTCAATCGCCGCTTTTCCTCTCGAACCCGACTCCGAAACAACCGTATCTAGACATAATTGACTCAATAACATCAATAATTCAATTCCAAAGCCTAATTATAGAATTCCCAACATTCTTCCGAAAATTCCAAAATTCGACCCCGGGCCTGCTTGGTCCAAACACAAGGTTCGGACCAAAACCCGATCACCCATTCCCCCACGAGCCCGAATATACAATTTATTTTGAAATCCGACCCCAAATGAGGTTGAATTTCCAAAAATTCAAAAAGCCCTAACTCTACCCAAAACCCCAATTTCTACCCTTTAATTCCATGTTTTAAAGCTTAGAATTTAATATTAGTTGATGAAAATGGAAGGAAATGGAGTTAAGAACACTTACCTATGAAGCTATGGTGGAAAAACTCTTCACAAATCGCCTAGGGGATGTGGGGAAGAAGGAGGGTTGTGAAATATGGTGAAAATCACGTAAAAATTCTGTTTTGAACCTTTAAAAATGACTGGGCAAAAATACTCTCGGCGTTCGCGGGCCCCAGGCCGCGTTTGCGGAGGTTTAGACTCACAGGCCTGTGCGTTCGCAGTTGTGGGGCCGCGTTCGCACAGGATTTCCTCACTTGCTCTCCGCGATCGCACACACACTTGTGCGTTCGCACAGTGTATTTGTGCTGCCCAGCCCCCAACCCTTCTAGCCCTATGCGATCCCACTGGTTGGGTGTGTTCGCACTGTGTTGCCCCTCCGCGATCGCATCCAACTTGGTGCGTTCGCACAACACTACCCAACCCCCTCCCCAGGTTACCCTGTGCGTTCGCATGAGTTCTTGTGCGTTCGCACAATACAAATTTCTAAACACCAGAAACAACAATATAACATCAGATTTTCCAACACTTTTGCACTCCGACACTTACCCGGAACTCACCCGAGCCCTCGGGGCTCAAAACCAAATATACACACAACTTCAAAATCATTCTACGGACTTATTCGAGTAATTAAAATACCAAAATAACATAAAAAACAATGAATTAAACTCAAAAATCTATAGAATTTTCTCAAAACTACATAAACTTCAAATTTCCCATTTTTTGTCCGAATTACCTCAAACGAAGTCCGTTCCTTACCAAATTTCATATGTAGCACATAATAACCATATTAAACCTGTTTCGGGCTCCGGAACCATAATACGAGCCCGGTAACACAGGTTTCACATCAAAGTTCATTTTCAAAAGTCTTTATATTTTTCAGAAAACAATTTTCTTAAAAAATTCATTTCTCGTACTTGGGACTTCGGAATTCGATTCCGGTCATGCACCCAAGTCTCATATTTTCCTACGGACCCTACGGGATCGTCGAATCACGGGTCCGGTCCGTTTACCAAAAATGTTGACCAAAGTCAACCTTATTTAATTAATTACCCTAAATTCTACATTTATTCAATTTTCCACATAAAGGCTTCTCGGCTACGCGCCCGGGCTGCGCACGCATATCGAGGTGAGAAAATGGAGGCCTTCAGGACCTCGAAACACATATTTAGTTAAAATTACACGGGATGACCTTTCGGGTCATCACAACGCGAAGGGAAAGATGCGATCGCGGAGTGTATGGTCTGTGGAGGTATGCGATCGCGGACGTGCATTTGCGATCGCACTGAAGGAAAATCTGGGCTGCTCAAAGAGACTATATGAGATCGCGGCTATTCTTATGCGATCGCATAGAAAGAAACCATAAGGCAATTTCAGCTGTTCAAAAATAAGGAAAATGGACCTGACACCCATCCGAAACACGCTCGAGGCCCCCGGGACCCCGTCCCACCACACACACAAGTCACATAACCTAACACGGACTCGCTCAAGGTTTCAAAACACATAAAATAACACTAAAACGACGGATCAAACCAAAATCCAAACTTATGAATTTTCAAAACTTCTAGTATCAAGACTCGTGTCGAAACCTATCAATTCAACCCGGAATGACGTGAAATTTTGCAGACAAGTCCCAAATAACACAAAGGACCTACAACCACTCTCGGAATTCCATTTCGAGCCCGATATCAAAATTTCACCATCGGTCGAAAACGCCGAAATTCTAACTTTCGCCAAATCACCTCAAATCACTCTACGGATCTCCAAATCAAATTCCGGACACGCGCCTAAGTCCAAAATCTTCATACGAAGCTGTTGACATTAAACAAAACTCATTCCGAGGCCGTTTATGCAACAGTCAAACCTCCGGTCAACTTTCATCACTTAAGCTTCCAAACTGAAATTTTTCTTCCAATTCGACTCCGGATTATCCGGTAACTGAATCTAACCCCGCACACAGTTCAATATACACAATGTGAAGTTGTCCAAGACCTTACGCCACCGAACGTAGCTTAAATTCCCTAAACGACTGGTCGGGTCGTTACAAACGTATCTTTTCGTATCATACTCTTATAGGTAAATGAGATGGAAAGGCTGTCGTGAGATATGTAGAATAAAACATGAGGAAATACTCAACTTGATATACCGACTTACTTATACATATGACGTCGGGCCTATAAGGCCGGCATGATCCTTTATATACTCAAAACATAGGCCGACAAGGCCATACAAGTATCCGTATACATGACATCTGTCTACAAGTCTCTAGGAGTACATAATATCATAAAGGCCGAGACAGAGCCCCGCCATACCAAATAATACACGTCTAAATCATACTGACCAAACAAGCAACTCCAGAGCAAATGGAGCGCACCGACATTTTCCGTTCAGCTGATAGCCTACTTGGAGGACTCTCGACCTGTCTATCAAGACTTGTGGGCATGAAACGCAACATCCCCAGGCATAAGGGACGTCAGTACAAATAATGCACTGAGTATGTAAGGAATGAAAATCAATAAACAATAGACATGAGAGAAACATGGAGTAAAAGACTCAACATGTATATCTGAATGTCTTTGTGAATCATTTAATATTATAATGTCATGCATATGCGTATAAACGTCATACCATGCATGTATATATGAGTTCATAACATCATCAAGCCTCTGAGGGCATCCCATCATATCATATCGGCCATTGTGGGCAAATCATCAACGTATACCAGTTGATCAGGTGGTGGTGCGTATATAACGTCGTAACCTTTTCCCATATCTCATATACAATATACATATATACGCGTATATAGCGCCATCTGGTCATGGGTCGATGCACATGTATAAATGAATGCAATGCATGAGAAGTACGTCAATAAAATCTTTTGTAATGTCATAAGATCATTATGACTTTGATTAATATCATGAAATAAACTTTTTTCAACTTACGTATTTTTTTGAGACCCATGAACAGAAGATGTAATAATAAGACACATGAAAATTCAAGAACATAGGCACCTCTAATACTTCTATGAATAGAGTCATTTATGAAAATTGTGCATTTACTCTTTTCGTTTGTATCGGGTGGATCATGCCAAAAAGAAAGAAAGGATATCCTTAACATACCTTACTTTAATACGAAATAATCTCCTAACTTGCTAAGATACGGAAAAAACCGACGTTATAGTCGTGAAATGGTCGAAGAGACAATCATGATTGATTCTTGCGTTAGAAATTGTTGGTATCATAAATTTTGTTCAAAGTTAAGAATACCGTGAGAAGCTACAGATTCTTGTTATTCCTCTATTACAAAATGATAGAAAAGGTCATATAATAACCAAGAGTTATCCAAAGGACCCTTACGTGGTAACTCAAGTTCTTTGACTCATCATGCACATTTGTGCCACTTGGCTTGGCTTAATGCCATGTGGCAGTCCCAAAAATATTCTTATCTACTTAATTAATTATTCACATAATTAAAAATTATCTCAATTTACTTAAAATACTATTCACTATCATGGTCATGTGGTACCTTGTATGGAATTAATTCATAAATACTGGTACCATAGCTCGGACCGTATTTTATCCCAAATTGACAAACTTCGACGAAATTTATTTTCTTTGATTTGCTTACCATCTCACCTTCACGAATTTACTTACCACTTGTTTGAAATAACATAATACTTATAATTCCAAAATAATTTCATTCCCGAACTTACGTCGATTAACTTACGATGAACTTTAACGTACGAAAATGCGGGATGTAACATTAATATTTTAGAAAATATTTTTTTCATGAACTCATTTTCCTCCAATAAGAGAAAATTATTTTCCCTATCAAGAAAAGGGAAAATAGTTTTCAAAATTCATTTTCAACATTTCTCACCATATTCCCAATCCACATCCCTACCAACTCACCCCCACCCCACACTCAACCCCACCACACCCCACACCCCACCGACCATATCCACCACCTCCACCTTAATAGAAATATTATTAAGAGTACTTTCTTTTCATTTTTCATGTTGTAGATAAAGTTTTGTTTTCTCTATTTCACTAAAACGAGTACTTTCTTTTCATGATGTAGCAAGAGTATTTCTTTCATTTCAACAAAATGAGTATTTTCTTTTTATGATGCAGAAAAAGTATTTTCTTTCATTTTAACACAATGATTATTTTCTTTTCATGATTTAGAAAACATATCTTCTTTCATTTCAACAAAAAGAGTACTTTCCTTTCATGATGTAGAAAAAATATTTTCTTTCTTTTCAACAAAATGAGTATTTTTTTCATGATGTAGAAAAAATATGTTCTTTCATTTCAACAAAATGAGTATTTTCCTTTCTTGATGTTGAAAAAGTATTTTCTTTCATTTAACAAAATAAGTACTTTCTTTTCATGTTGTAGAAAGATACTTCTCTTTTCAACAAAAAATAGAGTTTTTTTTTAAATTATGAAGCTCAAATTTCAATGTTATCATTGTGTGAAAAAGTAAAGCAGCACATTAGTTCCTTTGGATTTGTGAAATTTTTTAAAAAAATAATTAAATTCTTGAGAAAAATAGAGTCTTGGCTGGTACTTTTTTTTTGGGTTGGGGGGGGGGGG
>MDKH01182454.1:0-23298 GCA_005239495.1 Nicotiana undulata
CCGTACGCCACGGCGGACTTGCGAGTGCTGGTACCTATATGGGATCGGGCCGTACGCCACAACGGGTTTGAGTGTGTTTATATCTATATGGGATTGGGCCGTACGCCACAGTGGAGTGAGAGATGCTTGTATACATATATGGGATCGGGTCATACGCCACGGCGGGCTTGGAAGATACTTTATGGGAGCGGGCCGTACGCCACGGCGGATCTAAGACTTGATTATTATTGGTCCATTCCGGAGGTCCTACCCTTGAAATTGCATTGTTGCTTAGTTTCAATAGTTATTTGGATTTCTATCCTGGATGCATATTTTGCTGCTTATTTTCTTTACATGCCTACTGTTCTTCCTTATATCCTGTTGTATATATATTTATGATGTTATGAGACCTTAGTGAGTGTCAAGTCGACTTCTCGTCACTACTTCTTCGAGATTAGACTGGATACATATTTATTTATGTACTCATGCTGCACTTCTGTACTTCACTGTACAGGTACTGAGGTCGGTGCTTCTAGTTATTATACCGGAGATAGATCCTGAGCTAGTAGACTTGACTTCACGGTGAGCTGCTTCTTCTAGCGGTTTCCAGCAGTACCATGGAGTTTTCCTTTTGTGTTTTCCCGTCTATTTCATTCAGACAGTGGGATTGTATATATTATCTTTTGGTTATTCTGTTAACATGCCCGTGACACTCGTGACACTAGTTCCTGGTACACACACTTAGTGTTTATTTTGGGTTTTGGGCTGTATATTCATATATATGCTTATCTTTTGGCCCACACATCGTTACAACTTTATTACTTATCACCGGGTTATCGTGTTTTTGGATATCATGCTTAAAACTGTTTAAACGTGGTAAACGTTGGAATACTTAATCAATTGGAAAGAGTAACACTTAGTGATTTTGTGTTGGCTTTCCTAACCCCGCAGTTGGGCGCCATCACGACCTGAGTTAGGATTTGGGTCGTGATAGTGATAGCCAAGAACCTCTCTTGGAGGTTGAAGTTGAAAAGTCTTCCTTGGCACTTGAACAAAACCAAGAAGAACTCTCAAATGCTCAAAATGAGAGGATGATGCTCATGTTGTAGGCCATTCTTGAAAATGAGGAAAAGCAAAACTTTGCACTCGAGGATTTGAATCATGAACTGACTCAAAATGATGAATATATTCGCACTTTGGAAGATCAAATGCAAGCATTGATGGAAGCTCATTATGCCTCTCAAGTTGAAAGTGTGGATGGAGGCACAAAAGAGTTCAATTTCGAGGGTGAGCGTGAGTTATACTTTGAGGAATCAAGCCTTGAACATCCGCCAACCGACTCCATGAGTGTTAGGGATGCCAACAAAAATATGGAATTAGAGTCAACCGGGGTGATTGAGAATTTGGTTGAAATTGACTCTATTCCGGGGGAAAATGAGGTTGTCAAAATCCGGAAAAATTTGCAAGTTGAAGGTTTGAAGGCACATTCCAAGCATTTTTCAACATTGGAATTGGGTGGTGATATGGAAGTTGAACTACACGGATCAATGGGAGATTACGAGGAGGAAAAATTCATACCATACATCTTGCAATTTGAAAAACCAAGGAAGCAAAATGACATTCCTCACACGAGAGCCAAGAAGTGCAAAATGAAGAATTTGAGGCCTGGCTCGGTCATTGACTTACCACCCCCCACCGCCCGTGGTCACAAGCTTGATTCCAAGCTAGGTGCCCATTTCATATCATCCAAGTGGAGAGAAAAGTGGTAAAGTGATTTGCGTCGTGCCACGACGTTAAATGCGGCGCTTAGTGAGAGGCACCCCATCGTTTTTTCAAAATTTTTGGTCATTTTTGAAATTTTCTTTTTTTAGAATAGCTTATTATATTTTTTCTAACCAATCCGCCAAGTTTCAGAATTTTCGGAGTTGATTTGATCAGGTCGGGGAGACAGGGTAGCAAAATACACTGTAAAATGAGCAACAAAAAGGCTAGGCCACACACTGACCCACTTTGCTATGAGGCCAGTGCAAAATGCTATCGCATAGTGACCTGTGCGATAAAAAATGCGATCGCAAATAGCCACAGAATGTTTGTTGCTGAGCCCAGGGATTCCGCACCTGCGGTCAGGTATCCGCAGGTGCGGTTTCGCAGAAGCAGTTTACGACACGCAGGTGCGGCCTCCTTCGCAGGTGCGGCTTCATTCTCGCACGTGCGCACCCGTATGTGCGGAAATTGACTCACAGGTGCGATTAGTGTGCAATTGAAATCCCTAAGTTCACTCCATCAGGTAAGTTTTCATTCCAAACATATTTCCCCAACACCCAAAATCCCCCCATCGGTCAAAACATCCAACACAGTGTGCATCTCCTCCGTAATCCTCCATTTCATTCACGAGGCCCAGGTATTCTCAACTCCTCACTCCTTTCTTCCTCTCTATTTTTTTCTTATCATTTTATTTTTCTCAGGCCTTCACTTGCCGTGTACATTCTATAGTTATTTCTATCTCATTTTGTTTCCCTGTGAACTAGGTTAGAATTAGAGTGAGGATTTGGTTGAGAGTAGGGATTGTGTGCTAGTTTAAGTGAAGCAACAAAGTGTGGGGTTATTGTGAGCCCCATATTCATGTGAGGAGAGAGTTAATTGTAAACACTCGCTAAGTGTTCGGTTAATTGTATAGGTGAAAATTGAGTGCCTCGTACTTTAATTTCAGTGTTAATGAAGTTAGAACAAAGTTTGGTACATTAATCTGGAATCTTGAGTACAGATTAGTGGCCAAAAGCACATCCCAAGTTAAAAAATGAAAGAAAATTTCTGGGCAGTTGCATTTTGGGACGGAGGATCACATGTGTGATTAAATCTCCGCAGGTGCGGTTTCGCACCTGCGAGTCCCAAGCCGCATGTGCGATTGCATCCGCAGGTGCGTCTCATTTTCCGCAGGTGCGAAACCGCACCTGCAGTTAAAGTTTCGCAGGTGCGGAAACTGCCCAGTTTTGCCAAAAAATAGTAGCATTGCAAAATGGCCTTCCCGGGCCCGGTCGACTTGGTTCTTTGGCCTATTTGCAGTGTTTTAAGATGCTCAACGAGATTCCACTTCTTGACTAACTTCGTTTTGATTTTTTGTAGGTACTTTGACTTAAAAATGGACCCGAACGCAAACCTAAATGCTCCCAACAGTTCTGAAATTGAGGAGGAGGTTGGGGAACATTATGATGACTACCGATTCATGTTGGCTGACTGTCAACGCCGGTACTATGACAACCTCCTCGCCAAGAAATTGGTGCTTGAGAGAGGGATTGAGGAGGACAAATTGGGCAAACAGCTACCGGATTTCTATGATCGGCTGATATCCTATGGGTGGTCGTGCTTCATTCCCAATCCGTGCAAGGCCAATGAGACATGGGTTCACGAGTTTTACGCCAATCTCAGGCGTACAAACTTCAACGATCCTCACCTCATCATCAGAGGGAGAATAGTGAGGTTCGACGCGGAAGAAATCAATGCTACCCTCGGGATTCAGAGCCACCCAATAGAGCCAGTACTACAGAAGGATCATTGCGAAAACTCGGCGTGGCTTGTGTCAAAATTGTATCCTGAAAGTGTAAGACCACAGTGGGAAAACAAGAGGAAAGGCTTGAAGTTAGTTGACTTCACTGCCGAAGCTAAGATATGGCTGTATATACTGAGCATCAGGGTGTCTCCTAGTGGGAATGTCTCAGATAATTCGTACACCAGAGCCCTGATCATTGCTTGCCTGCTTGATGGCATTCCAGTCAACCCGGGCCATTATATTCTGAGCGAGATGCGGAAGTATTTGCTTGACGATGGGCCAGGGTTATTGTTTCCTTCCTTGATCATCGAGTTGTGCAGGAAGGCACAAGTCGAGGAGCGCCCCAATGATCATTGGGTGCCCGCCGACAAACCCTTCCACCCGTTGAGAGTCAAGGGGGAGAGTGGAGCAGTAAAGAGCAAGAAAAGGAAGGTTACCACCGCCACTGCCGGCGCCGGATCCTCTTCACAGCCTACCACATCAGAGGGTCCTTTTGGGGAGATGAACTCCCAGTTTGCTATCCTGCGGGACCTAGTGTCCAAGATCCCCACTGGGCCATCCACCTCCCATCCCCAACCTACACCTGAGTACTACTCCAGGGCTGAGATGCAACATTATTTTGATACTCAGGATAAGATGGCAGCGTCTCTTACACATCTTGACACCGCCTACACTATCCTGGCCAATGCACATGTTGACCTAAAGGAGTCATTTGATAAGGAGAAGGAGAAAAATAAAAAGAAAGGTAAGCTCCTGGTCAAAGTATGGAGAGGAGTCCAAGCGATCTTCAGGTGGGGGCAACCGAGCAAGAAGCTTCCAGTTGCGGATGCTGATGACACCGAAGACTACTCGTTCATGACTGATCGTGAGGGTGCAGATGCAGATGATGATGACGATGACGAGAGTTCTCAGCAGCATTGACCAGCCCATTCTCCTGATGTTTTCTAGTCTGATGCAAACCTCAGGGAGACCCTCAAACTATGCTATTTATTTTCATATTGTGCAGTGGGGACACTGCAGTGTTTCTAGTTGGGGGTGGCTTTGCACATTGTATTTATTTGTGACGTTGTTTATGTGCCCTTGCTGGGATTCTTTGTTATGTATGGATACATTGTGCCCTTGCCGGGATTCTTTGTTATGTATGGATACATTGTGCCCTTGCCGGGCTTGTTGTGGATTATGTCCATTGTCTTGCTAAGCTTGGTGTGATTAGGTTATTTTTATTTTGTGTTTTATTTATTTTTCTGGTATCACCTATTTTCTTTAGTAGTTGTTTCTATTTCAGTTTTTAGCTTTTATTAGTAGCTTTGTTCTTTAATTTTTATTTCCTAAATTACACTTCCTTGGGTTTTCTTCATGCTACGGTTCTTTCCCAAGGAACATTTTTGAAGTGAACCGGGTTACTTGTCCCTATGATAGATGGTGTGACAACGTTCTTAAGGGAATGAGTCTTGTTTTGCTAGGAAGAGACTTTTGAATTATTTGGTACTAAAGAAATTAGCCTCTTGCATGTGAAATGTGAATAAGAATACCCCTTTGGTTTTGAATTAGAACAAGTAAGTTGCATGGTGAAGAATAATTTTTGTGACGAATTTTTGGCTCTTTTAGTGACTCTTTTCCCACTAGTTTGAAAAATATTGCTCTAGACCCCTATTATAAAATAAAATTGACCCATCTTGATTAATTCATGTGCCATGTGTGTTAGTGTTTGTATAAAAAAATCTTGTGCTTACTTCCATCATCTAGAACTTGTCCGATTGGTTTTTCAATGCTAATGGCAATTATGTTTGGTTGGAGAAATGACCTTAGGCATTCTTTTGTTATTTGAAAATTCCTTTAGCCTTTCGAGCCACCATTGTATAGATATTATCACTAGTTACCCCATTTGAGCCTTGAACCTTTTCTTTGGTCAAATCATGACAAACCTTTCCCTTTTGCAAAATAATTCCCTCTTTTAAACCCGTCCCTCCTTGAACATTGAGAATGAGGCAAAAATCCTAAGTTGGGGGTGTGGTGTCAAGTGGAAATTGGTAAGGTTGTACATTGAGTGTAAAATATATACCTCAAAAGATTTTTTTTTTGAAATTATTCAAGCTCCCAAAAGAAAAATACAAAAAAAAGAGAAGAAAAGGAAAGAAAAAAGAGATATATATATGTAAATAAATATGGGAGCTTTGAAGAGATTTAGTGAGGTATTTAAAGTGGTTCAATGTTGGTAACTAGATGCAAATGAAGGTATGTGATTTGAAAAGAAACAAAGTGCAACAAGAAAAAGAAAATGTGAGTAGTGTTCAAGGAAGGTGTAGTCACTTTCTCAAATGTGTATCCTACCATTCCCTAAACCTACATTACAAGCTTAAAAAGTCCTTATGGGATCTCCAATCGAATGTTTTTGAATATGCGATGAATTAAAATAAGGGCAAGCCTATGGCATGATTGGTTGTAACACTTGAAATTCTTTGTGAGTGTGAGTGTCTTCGTGAAATTGTCCCGTGTGTTGTTCTTGTAAATATGGTGATTTTGGGACTTCCTTTCTTTCTTGTGAGGGTACATGAATTAGGATGGAGTGGTGAAATTGACATACTTGGAAATGAGTAAGTTGAGCATATGTTTTATTACGGGACAACTCATGATGTTCATATCGATCTATTATACGCCTCTGCATCTAGCATTGGGTAGACCTCATACAATAACTGTCCTAGCTCTACCATATCTTTTGTTTCATTTCTTCTGGAACAATCACAAACACTAGTAGACTAGTGCTTTTGAGTCACTTCTTGAGGCTTATTCTTGTCACTTGGTTATTTTTGAAACTCCCTTGCACTTCTTGAAGTTATTTTTAAATGAGGGACTTATTCGAGTAAGATGCATACTTGAGTCTAATTATTAGTACCAACCAAATCCATAAGTATAACGCTTAGTTGGATAATGTGACTTGTAGATAATGGCAATGCAACTTGTGCTTGAAATGGTAGAACCTCATTGAGTTATTAGTTTTGATTTTCTTGAGGACAAGCAAAAGCTCTAAGTTAGGGGTGTTGATGAGTGGTGATTTTACCACTCATTTTAGCCTCTTTTCGTTAGATTTTGCATCCTTCAATGATAACTTGAGGTCTTTTATAGTGTGTAATTGCTCGAATTTCAGGGAAATGATGCCATGACGTGGTTGGTGTTGAATTGGAGTGAAGTTGAGCAAAAAGTGGTGAAAAATGCACAGAACTTCCAGTGATTCCGCACCTGCGGACTCTGGGCTGCTGGTGCGACCTCGAAATTGCGGAGCATGGAACGCACCTACGAAGAAAGGCTCAACTGTACAAAACTGCACATGCGAAGTAGTTCACGCACCTGCGAAACCGCAGGTGCGACCTTTTGTCCGCATCTGCGGAAATTGATCAAGACACCCAGACTCGCACCTGCGGTTGGATTTCCGCTCCTGCGGAACCGCACCTGCGAAGATTCTTCCGCAGGTAAAGCCAACGGGCATCAACACTGGGCAAAAATATAAAAACACATTTTCTCATTCCCAACTCACATATACTCGACCTAGCAGATCTTTTGGAAGATCTTTGGCTTTGTAAATATATTTCTGAGAGAGAAGAACAAGTCTTGAAGCTAGGGTTTGCATGCACACTTGGATTTGAATATTTCACTCTTGTGGTTAAGGTTTTCTTACCCATTTATGTCCTCTGCGGAAACTTCCATTTCTAGAGGCCGCACTACAAGGAGTAAATGAGGCAGAGTGAAGAGGAGTTGCAGAAAGCTTTGAGGGAGAGTAGGAGAAAGAAATCTGCAAAGGGGAAGGAAAAAGCGTTTGAGCCCACAGAGGCTGTTGATGTTGAGCAGATGGACCTGGTCCATCAAGAGGAACAAATGGCAGAAGTTGAGCTTGAGACACCCAAACCAAAGAAGGCCAAGACTTCTTCCAAGAAGTCAACATCTGTGTCTGCTACACCCTCGACTGTTGCTAGGAGAACTAGGTCCATATCAAAGAAGGTTCATGTTGATGATGATAATGAGTGGAGTGGTGAAGAAACAGAGGAGTATAGTGGAGAGACTGACAAGTTAACCAAGTTTGGGAAGCGCACGATACTGAAAGGAAGGTTCTTGAAGGATCTTGAAGAATCAGGCATGATTTACCTCGGGGACACTTTGGATGTGCAGGGCTGGAAGGACATGGTCCTTCAACTTGATGGAAGCTGGCCAGGAGTGAAATTGTTGAGTTCATGGCAAATGTAGAGGTCAAGGATGGAAGGGTCTCCAGTCAGGTAAATGGGGATTAATATCTCCTTTGATGCCAAGGAGCTGGGTGAGATTCTTGGGATTCCCTCTGAGGGATATGATGATTATACAAGGCAGAGGTGGCCCTACTTGGATGGCCTTCCTTCAGCACTTCAAATCACTAGGAGATTCAATGAAAATGATGAAGAGGTGGAACCAAGGGATGTGTACAAAAGCGAGATGAAGCCTCAGCACAAAGTGATTTTTGAGTTAGTCAATAAGTGCATACTGCCCAGGAAAGAGAGGAGACATATAGCAAATTACATGGATTTAACTCTCATGGAATGCATGGACAGTGGACAGCAAATCAACTGGCCCTCTTTCATTATTCAGTTACTGGACAGGGTGGCGAATGGCTCCAAGACCCATGCTATCCCATATGGGTTCATCCTAACGACTGTGCCGACTCACTTCAAAGTGCCCGTGAAGAAGGCAGAAATGGCCACTGTCAAGGATCATTTTGGGAAGAACACGCTTCTGACATGTGACTATGCTATGAATGTTCCTGCTGATGAACCTGGTTCATCAAGAAAAATGCCTGTGAGCAGCAAGGTCAGGGCGCTTGTGCATGAAGGTGGGGCTAAGGATGCTGAAATCCTTCGATTGAAGACCCGCCTTACAGAGGTTGAGGCTGAGCGGGATGCGCTCAAAGCTGAACTAGCAAATGAAAAGGGGAAGAATGCAGGGATTCTTCAACAAATGCTCTCTCTTCTCCAAGCAAAGAACCCAACCTCCACCCCTTCCCAACCTTAGGTGTCCAGTGTCGTCCCTAAACCTTTTATGACCCAGTTCGGGATTTTTTTTTGCTTTCTTTTGCTCATGGTTGTGACTATTTTTATTTCTTTGTGTGTTTGGTGACTGAACTATGATCTAATCAATGAATTGTGCTGTTTCTGCTCTTACCTTTGTCTCACTTTCTTTAATAGCCTGCATTCTTGGTTTACTACTGATGATTAATCCATGTTTTCACTTGCAGTTGCCTTAGTGGCCATGAGTAATTATTATAAATATGGTAATTCTAACACTTTTCAACTTTTCGATGATGCCAAAAGGGGGAAGAAATGTGCTATATTGAAAATTGTGATATTTATAACCTAATGAACACGGTTCTTAATGATAAATGCTTAATTCTATAAAAAGTGTCAGTGTTGGATTAAAGTGATAACAGGTCTAAGCACAGAGTTTGTTATCATCAAAAAGGGGGAATTTGTTGGATCAAGAAGCTGAATGATTTTGAAGATTGACAAATGAACTCAGAGTTGAACCAGGTCCATCACTGGAGACATAGACACGCAGAGTTAATGGCATGTGAGGAGATCACACACATGAGATAAACACAATCAGTGATATGAAGAGATATCTCCTGATCGAAAAGGTTGCAAATTGATAAGGAGATGGACTCCTTATTCAGTAAGGACAGAATCAAGATAGAAGAGGATCTAGGGAGTTGAGATCAACTAGAACTCTTCCACCAAGGAAGAGTTGCATCAGAACTCTAGTATATCTCCTTAACTACTGATCCTATATATTGTCAAGTGTTCTTATTGAACAGTTGCGCACAAACATAGAAGCAAAACAAGAATTGAGAACAAAATTACCAAAGCAATTTTGTGAGCAGTTCGTGTGAGAATTCCTGTGCGACTCTGAAGCTACTTAAACCAGCTAGAAGAACTAGTTCCATCTGTTATCTTTTAGTCTAGTTTATTTTTAGTAGGTGATTACAAGTTGTATCTTTCAGCTTTATCTAGAAGAAATTGTAATAGGTACAGAGTATTCAAGTTATAGTTAACTTGGAGCTTGTCGCAAATAACTAGAGGCTAGTTTGCCACAAGGGGATTAGAGTTAGTCCTTAGGTTTACAAAAGAGATTATTTTGTAAATGTTGTTTGGCTCATTGGCTTAGTGAAGAGTTTGGAAAAATCCTACTGGGAAGTAGGTCGTGGGTTTTTCACCTTTTGAGCCAGGTGTTTTCCACGTAAAATTGTTGTGTTCTTTTATTTCTGCAATTATTATTCCGCAAACTGTAGGAGTTTGAATACATAGAAGAACCTGGTCCTTCTATAACTACTGCACACGAAAATTGGACACCACACAAATCACCCCCCTCTTGTGTGGTATTGACGTTTAGAACATTAGTAAAGCTAAATTCCAACGCAATTCAAGTTAGATTATTACTCCCCAACAACGGTTCTAACTAGATTTCATCCTAAAATGTCACGACCCAAAACCAACCCATCGTGATGGTGCCTATCATGATACTAGGCAAGCCGACTATTGAGACATTTCCAACACTCTAAATCTTTGAAAGATACTAAAACAGTTTAAATAAAGGAAAAATCTCTTAAAATAGGATAGGAAATCATATCCCAATACATAAATTCTTCCCAAAAATCGGGGTGTCACTGAGTACATGAGCATCTACAAGATGACAAAAGTTTAGAAATCTAGAAGTAAAACTGAATAAATGAACTAAAATATAAGGGATCAAGGTATGCGAACGCCAAGAAGCTACCTCGATGATCTCCGAAGGTCGGTCCTCTGCAAACAACAATCGTCGTAACCGGAAGCACCTGGATCTGCACACGAGGTACACGACTGTCATGACCCGAAATCCCTACCTACGGGACCGTGATGATGCCTAACATTTCACTTGCTAGGCAAGCCAATGTTAGAGAATCTTTAAGCCATTTTTATTCAATTCAATTAAGTGAAACCAATTCAACCAAAATAAAACTAAAATGAAGTACGAAATGACATAAAAACCAATAATATCTAAGTACAACCCGGATCTGGAGTCACAAGTACACGAGCTTATAGTATCTCTACAAATAGGGTTCGAAATAAATACAACTATCTCGAATGAAAAGAAGAGTAAATGGGGAAAGTGGAAGGGGCCTTCAAGGTCTGCGGACGCCAGCAGATCTCCCTCGAGTCTCCAAATGGTAAGCTGAGCTGATGCACCTCGCGTACAGCTGGGACTAGTACCAAAATCTGCACAAGAAGTTTAGAGTGTAGTATGAGTACAACCGACCCAATATACTTCGTAAGTGTCGAGCCTAACCTCGACAAGGTAGTGACGAGGCTATGACAGGACACCCACGTAAAGAAACCTGTGCAGACGGAAATATACAAACAACATAGCAACAAATAAAGATTAAATATGTACTATTGGGAGGGGACATGCAAAAGGTGGTACAAAATACAGTGACTACAACAGAGAATAACAACATGAAACAAGCAATAAACCCTCAGACAATGAGACGAATGAACATAATGAACATAAACTGCACGACATCACCCGTCATGCTTTTACTCTCAACCTCACCATGAAACAGAAATAATGGCACGGCATAACCCTTTGTGCTTTTACTCTCAATCTCTCCATAAAATAATAAATACGGCACGACATCACCCTTCGTGCTTTTACTCTCAATTTCATCATGAAATGATAAATATGACACGACATCACCCTTCGTGATTTAACTCTCTTTCTCAAGATATATAAATCAATAATATAACAATAATCGGCATGGCATCACCCTTCACGCATTAACACTCTCTCCCTTACCATGAAGTAAAGAACATATAACATTTGGGAGAAAGAATGGTCAAGAATAAACCTTATGTTAACTATGTTTCCAAAATATTGAGCCTCAACTTCCATTGGTATTCAATTATCACAAATAACTCATAAATGCGGAAAGAATGATCAATTTAGTAATAAACTAGTCTAGGCATGGATTTCATAATCGAAGAAGGAAATAAATCACGAGAAACAAGTTTCAACCGCATTCTCTAACCCAACAACAACACATAAGTACTCGTCACCTCACATATACGTTGTAACCAACATTAAACACGTAGCAAATAGGCAAACAAGTCCTAATCCCTCAAGTCAAGGTTAACCACGACACTTACATCGCTCAAAAAATCAACTCAAGGCTCAACCACAACTTTGCCTTTCGAACAAGCCTCCGAACCAACCAAATCTAGCAAATTATAAATCAAATGATTCAAAATAAGCCTTAGGAACTGCACAAGAATGCAAAAGGTTCAATTTAGGTCATTATTGAAAAAGTCAACAAAATTCAACTCCCAGGCCCGCTTGGTTCAAACTCAAAATTCGGACCAAAATCCGATTACCTATTCACCTGAGCCCAGTTATGTAGTTTGTTTCGAAATCCGACCTAGATTTGAGGGCTATATTCTAATTTTACAAAAATCCCAATTTCCACCCAAATCCCTAATTTCTACCATGAAAATCCTAGATTTTAGGTTGAAATCTTATGAAATGTGATAGGTAATTAAAAGAAAATAGGTTAGAATCACTCACCAATGAATTGGGGAAGAAGAGCTCTTGGAATGATCGCCTCTAAAGTTTCTAGGTTTGAAAATTTGAGACAATGAGAAAAATCCTGTCTAACTTAGCTTTTACCCAGCTGCAGATGTTGCAATTGTGATACCATGTTCACAATTATGATACTATGTTCGCAATTTTGAACATCGCAACTACGAGAAAGAGGTCGCAATTGCGAAGTCCCCTCAGAATCCCAGTAATCGCAATTGCGATAATTAGGTCGCAAATGTAAACCACAATGCCCTCGCAAATGCGGACCTCTCCTTCGCAAATGCGAAGATCCTCAATAATTTGCTGAGTCGCAAATGCAACTCTGCCTTCGCAGAAGTGGATATGGAAAGTTCGCAAATGCAAACTTTACCTCGCAAATGCGAGGACCCCTAGCCATGCCCAGGCTCGCAAATGCGATGATTTCTTTGCAAATGCGAGGCTCACAAATACGAGCCAGATCACGCAAATGCGAGATCTGCAACAGACACCAGAAACACAAGACACCAACTATGATTCTAAGTCCAAAATCCTTCCGCAGCCTATCCAAAACTCACCCGAGCCCTTGGGGCTCCAAACCATACATGCACACAAGTCCAAAAACATCATACGAACTCACTCGCGCGATCAAAACACAAAAATAACACCTAGAACTACGAATCAGACACCACATCAAATGCAACTTAAGATCTTCTATTTTAACAATAGGATCACATCAAACCAACTTCATTTCTCACCAAATTTTACAGACAAGTCATAAATATAGTAGTGGACCTATACCAAGTTCCGGAACCAAAATACGGACCCGATATCAACAAAGTTAAACATTGGTCAAATCTTTAAATTCATTAAACCTTTAAACATCAAATTTTTGACAAAAAGTGATAAATCGAGCTAGGGACCTTCGAATTCGATTCCGGGCATACGACATGTCCCAATCATGGTATGGACCCATCGGAACATCAAAACACGGATCTGGGTCTATTTTCTCAAAACATAGACCGAAGTCAACTCAAATAGATGGTTAAGGAAAAATTTCATGTTTTATCAATTTTTAACACAAAAGCCTTTCGGAAAGAGACACAAATTGTGTACGCAAATCGAGGAAGGCTAAAATGAGATATTTGAGGTTTCGAAACACAAAGTTAAGGTTTAAACCTCTAGATGACCTATCGGGTCATCACAAGGGTGTATCGTGAGTACAACCAACTCAGTAAGTAACTAGAATAACTACTGGGCTGAAAGTAGTGACGAGATCAGTAGATACAGTTCAATATAGAATTAACATTACAAAAATGTAAACGTGTTTCAAGTTCAACAGATAAAACTCAATACAAGTAAAATAGATCAACTCTAAATGATATGAGGGATATGAAATTTCTATATCTATATGCCACTGTACTCAATGCAGTACAGGGAAAGTTTTGTCACAAACAAAATTTCCAACCCTCGGGATCGTGATAGCGCCTAACACCGCACTTGCTAGGCAATCCAATGTAAAAGGAATTCAACATTTAAAACAATTAAAATATAATACTAAGTCTAAATTTTTCCAATAAATGAATCCATAATAATATGCGAAATAATAGAACGAAACTCGAAGCTAATACTAATATCTAGCTACCCAGGGTTTGGAGTCACAATTCACGAACTACTAAAGGATACTACAAGTAATTGGCTCAAGAAATAATGTGTAACTGTTATGAATCAAATAAAACAATAATCTAAATAATGTAGAGAAGACTCCAGGAATCTGCGGACGCCAGCAGATCTACCTCGTGTCTCCGTGCGAATAGTATCAGCTCTAGATCGAACTCACCTTGGACCTAAACCTGGATCTGCACAAGAAGTGCAAAGTGCAGTATCAATACAACCGACCCCATGTACTGGTAAGTGTCAAGCCTAACCTCCGCGAAGTAGTGATGAGGCTAGGACAGGACACCACATAAAACCTGGACATATATAATCATGCTAGTAGAATTAACATGAAATAAAGAATTAAAAACCATAATTAATGTGAAGGGGTCATGCTGTGGGGAATTTTTAACATAAGGAGTGAGGAAAACAATAAAACAGAATTAGACAGTGATCAACAATAATTTTAGCAATTAAAAATAGAAAGGAAACTTGCACGGCATCACCCTTCGTGCTTTTACTCTCGGCATCACCAAATAATAAATAGAATACACGACATCACCCTTCATGCTTTTACTCTCATCCTCACCAAATAATAAATAGGATACACGGCATCACCCTTCATGCTTTTACTCTCATCCTCACCAGGTTATAATTAAGAATGCACGACATCACCCTTAGTGCTTTACTCTCTTCCTCACAATATAAATAAATTATGCACGACATCACCCTTCGTGCTTTACACTCTTTTCTCACCAATCACAGAATCATCAATAACACATAAAGAGGAATTTAACAAGAAATCAGTATTTCATCATAGTTTCTATCACCATTTAATATCTCAATCTCAACTCAATGTTCACAATATTATCTATCTCGGTGGAACCGGATATTAACCTTCCAAATTTAAATACCAACAATAATCATAGATGACAAGCTTTAAAACAACCAAAATAACAAGAATTAACTTTCACTTGCATGTTATGACCTTACCACAATGTCTAGGTACCCGTCACCTCACCTATACATTGTATTTAGCAGCAAAACAAGTAGTAAGTAGTCACACAATACCTATTCCCTCAAGCTAAGGTTAGACACAACACTTACCTCAATTTCGCAGGCTACTCACTGCTAAATTATAGCTTTTCCTTTCGAATTTACCTCCAACACACTTGTATCTAATCATAATTAGATCAATATCAGTAATTAGTACTAAAGGAACTAACTTTACTGAAAAATTATGGTTTTCCTAAGTTCTCTAAAAAAAAGTAAAAAATTGACCCCGGCCCCGCTTAGTCAAAACTCGGAGTTCGGACCAAATTCCGTTTACCCATTCATCCCCGAGCCCGAGTATGTAATTAGTTTCGAAATCCGACCCCGATCCGAGGTCAAAATTTGATTTTTTAAAATTCTCTAATTCTACCCAAACCCCCAATTTCTACCATGCAAACCCTTGATTTTTGATTGAAAAGTGATGAAAAGCAGTGGGTAATCGAAAGAGAATAATTTAGAATTTTTTACCAACACTTTGGGATGAACTTATGGATTGAAAATCTCCCCTAGTTGGAAAATATGAAAACAAATGGTTGCTGCCCGAGTTGGTTCTCTTTTAAGTCGCCTGACAGGCCTTCATCGCGTTCGCGATGGGCCTGTCGCGTTTGCCGGAGATTTCTGGCCCATAGGCCTTCACGTTCGCATAGCTGAGAAAGCATTCGCGAAGCTTAGCGACCTGAGACCATCGCGATCGCGGCCCAATGGTCGCGGTCACGTAGAACAAATCGAGCCCCCTCCCCCAGGCCCGCTTACTCAATGCGTTCGGGAAGGCCTGGTCGCGTTCGCAAAGGGTAATCCCCCCAGTGCTTCACGTTCGCGACCAAGGCTACGCGTTAGCGAAGAACAAAACCCCCCCCCCCCCAAGTGAATTTACTCTTCACGATCGCAGAGAAGAACACATCAGTGCACCAGAAACTGAGTTACAACAGATTTTTACAAGTTCAAAACATTCTGAAGCCTACCTGAAACTCACCCGAGCCCTCGGGGCTCTAAAAACATCATACGGACTTGATCGTGCAATAAAATAACAATAATAACATCTAAAACTATGAATTTAACCTCAAAACTCATGATTTTTCTGAAGAATTCAACTTCACTATTTCTCAACCGGCGTCTGAATCATGTCAAATCAACTCCGATTCTCACCAGATTTCACAGATAGTACTTAAACATTATGAAAAACTTGTACCGAGCTCCGGAACCAAAATATGGGCTCAATACCAACGGTTAAAACATTAATTCATTTCTTTATTTCATTAAAAATCTAGTACAACAATTTTATTTAAAATTTGATTTCTAAAGCTAGGGACCTCAGAATTTAATTCCGGGCATACGCCCAAGTCCCATATTTTACTGCGGACCTCCCGCGACCGTCGGAACACGGGTCTAGGTTTGTTTACTCAAAATATTGACCAAAGTCAACTAAAATCAAATTTTAACTCTAAAAATTATTATTTCTCATATTTTCACATAAAAGCTTTCCAGTTTCACTTCCGGACTGCGCATGCAAATCGAGGTAAATAAAATATATCTTTTTATGGCTAATGAGCCCAGAATGGAGTCTTAATTCATAAGATGACCCTTTGGGTCATCACAATCTCCACCTCTAAAACAAGCGTTCGTCCTCGAATGGACATAGAAAAGTACCTGAACTGGCGAACAAGTGGGGATATCTATTCTGCATGTCCGACTCGGACTCCCAAGTAGATGCCTCGACAGGATGACCTCAACTGCAGGGTAACTCTTTGACCTCAACTGAAAAATGCCGGTCTAGAATGGCTACCGGGTCCTCCTCGTAAGTCAAATCCTTGTCCGATTGGACAGAACTGAAATCTAACACGTGGGACAGGCCAACATGATATTTCTGGAGCATAGATACATGAAATATCGGATGAACTGAGGATAACCCTGGAGGCAACGCAAGTCCATAAGCTACCTCCCCGACTCTCTCGAGAATCTCAAATGGCCCGATATACCTAGGGCTCAACTTGCCCTTCTTCCAAAATCTCATAACACCCTTCATGGGTGATACTCAAAGTAATACCCTCTCTCCAACCATGAATGCTACATCACAAACCTTACGACCAACATAACTCGTTTGCCTAGACTGAGCTGTACGAAGTCTATCCTGTATAATCTTGACCTTGTCCAAGGCCTCCTGAACTAAGTCTGTACCCAATAACTGAGCCTCTCCCGGCTCAAACCAACTAACTAGCGATCTGCACTGTCTACCATATAATGCCTCATAAGGAGCCATCTGAATGCTCGACTGATAGCTATTATTGTAGGAAAAAACCGCTAATGGTAAGAACTGATCCCAAGAACCTCCAAAATCAATAACACAAGCGCGGAGCATATCCTCCAAGATTTGAATACGCTCGGACTGCCCGTCCGTCTGCAAATGAAATGTTGTGCTCAACTCAACCCGTGTACCCAACTCACACTGAACTGCCCTCCAAAAGTGCGAGGTAAATTGCGTACCTCAATAAGAAATAATAGACACTGGCACACCGTGAAGGCAAACAATCTCTCAAATATATATCTCTTCCAACCTCTCCGAAGTGTAAGTACTTGCCACCGGAATGAAATGTGCTGATTTAGTCAGCCTATCCACAATAACCCAAACGACGTCAAACTTTCTCTGAGTCCGTGGGAGTCCAATAACGAAGTTACTTCCACTCAGGAATCTCTATCTGCTAAAGAAACCCACCGGGTCTCTGATGCTCATACTTCACCTGTTGATAATTCAAACAACGAGCCACATAAGCAACAATGTCCTTTTTCATCCTTCGCCACCATTAATGTTGTCGCAGGTCATGGTACATCTTGGCAGCACCCGGGTGAATAGAATACTTAGAAATGTGAACTTCCTCAAGGATCAACTCACGAAGCCCATCAACATTAGGCACACATATACAACCCTGCATCCTCAAAACACCGTCATCTCCAACTGTAACCTGCTTCGCACCACTGTGCCGAACTGTCCCTAAGGACCATCAAATACGGGTCATCATCTTGCCGATCTCTGATACGCTCAAATAAAGATGACCGAGCGACCATACGAGCTAAAACACAGCTAGGTCTCTCACCAACCAAAATGAATGCAAGGCTGCCCATACTCACTGCCTTCCTACTCAATGCATCGGCCACCACATTGGCTTTCCCCGGATGATACAATATAGCGGCATCATAATCTTTCAATAATTCTAACCATGTCCTCTGCCTCAAATTAAGATCATTTTGCTTGAACAAGTACTGGAGATTGCGATGATCCGTGTAAACCTCACACGACACACCATAAAGATACCAACTTTGTCACGACCGAAATTCCCAACCCTCGGGATCGTGATGGCGCCTAACACCACACTTGCTAGGCAAACCAATGTTAGAAGGATTCAACATTTAAAATAATTAAAATATAATACTAAGTCTAAATTATTCCAATAAATGAATCCAGAATAATATGCGAAATAATAGAACGAAACTCGAAGCTAATACTAATATCTAGCTACCCAGGGTTTGGAGTCACAATTCACGAACTACTAAAGAATACTACAAGTAATTGGCTCAAGAGATAATGTGTAATTGTTTCGAATCAAATAAAACAGTAATCTAAATAATGTAGAGAAGACTCCAGGAATCTGCGGACGCCAGCAGATCTACCTTGTGTCTCCGTGCGAATAGTACCGGCTCTAGCTCGAACTTAGCTAGAAACTAAACCTGGATCTGCACAAGAAGTGTAGAGTGTAGTATCAGTACAATCGACCCCATGTACTAGTAAGTGTCGAGCCTAACCTCGGCGAAGTAGTGACGAGGCTAGGACAGGACACCACATAAAACCTGCACATATATAATCATGCTAGCAGAAATAACAGCAAATAAAGAATTAAAAACCATAATTAATGGGAAGGGGTCATGCTGTGGGGAATTTTTAACATAAGGAGTGAGGAAAACAATAAAATAGAATTAGACAGTTATCAACAATAATTTTAGCAATTAAAAATAGAAAGGAAACTTGCACGGCATCACCCTTCGTGCTTTCACTCTCAGCCTCACCATATAATAAATAGAATACACGGCATCACCCTTCGTGCTTTTACTCTCCTCCTTACCAAATAATAAATAGGATACACGACATCACCCTTCGCGATTTTACTCTCATTCTCACCAGGTTATAATTAAGAATGCATGACATCACCCTTCGTGCTTTACACTCTTCCTCACAATATAAATAAACCATGGACGACATCACCCTTCATGCTTTACACTCTTCCTCACCAATCACAGGATCATCAATAACACATAAAGAGGAATTTCACAAGAAATCAATATTTCATCATAGTTTCTATCACCATTTAATATCTCAATCACAACTCAATGTCCACAACATTATCCATCTTGGTGGAACTGGATACTAACCTTCCAACATTTCAATAACAACAATAATCATAGATGATAGGCTTTAAAACAACCAATATAACAAGAATTAACTTTCACTCGCATGTTATGACCTGACCACAACGTATAGGTACTCGTCACCTCACCTATACATTGTGTTTAGCAGCAAAACAAGTAGCAAGTAGTCACAGAATACCTATTCCCTCAAGCTAAGATTAGACACAACACTTACCTCAATTCCGCAGGCCACTCACTGCTAAATTACATGTTTTCCTTTCGAATTCACCTCCAACACACTCGTATCTAATCATAATTAGATCAATATCATTAATTAGTTCTAAAGAAAATAAATTTACTGAAAAATTATGGTTTTCCTAAGTTTCTCAAAAAGAGGTAAAAATCGACCCTAGGCCCGCTTGGTCCAAACTCGGGGATCGGACCAAATTCTGTTTACCCATTCACCCTCGAGCCCTAGTATGTAATTAGTTTCGAAATATGACCCCAATTCGAGGTCAAAATTCAATTATCAACAAATTATCTAATTCTACCCAAACCCCCAATTTCTACCATGAAAACCCTTGATTTTTGGTTGAAAAGTGATGAAAAGCAGTGGGTAATCGAAAGAGAATAGTTTAGAATCGTTTACCAAAACTTTGGGGATGAACTTGTGGGTAGAGAATCTCCTCTAGGTCTTTTTAGTTCGAAAATATGAAAAAAATGGTTGCTGCCTGAGTTGGTTCTGTTTTAAGTGTCCTGACAGGACTTCATCGCGTTCACGATGGGCCTGTCGCGTTCGCGGAGAGTTCTGGCCCAAAGGCCTTCGCGTTCGCAGATCTGAGGACGCGTTCGCGAAGCTTAGCGACCTGAGGCCATCGCGATCGCGGCCCAATAGTCGCGTTCCCATAGAACATCGAGCCCCCTCCCCCAGGCCCGCTTACTCAATGCGTTTGTGATGGCCTGGTCGCGTTCGCGAAGGGTAATCCCCCAGGTGCTTCGCGTTCGCGACCAAAGCTACGCGTTTGCGTAGAACAAAATGACCCCCAATGCATTTACTCTTCGCGATTGCGGGAGAAGCTTCACGATCGCAGAGAAGAACACACCAGTGCTCCAGAAACTGGCTTACAACATATTTTTATAAGCTCAAAACATTCTAAAGCCTACCCGAAACTCACCCGAGCCCTCGGGGCTCTTAACCAAACATGCACGCAAGTCTAAAAACATCATACGGACTTGCTCGTGCGATCAAGTCACAAAAATAACATCTAAAACTAAGAATTTAACCTCAAAACTCATTATTTTTCTCAAGAACACTTCAACTTCACTATTTCTCAACCGGACGTCCGAATCACGTTAAATTAACTCTGATTCTCACCAGATTCAGAGATAGTACTTAAATATTATGACAAACCTGTAGCGAGCTCCGGAACCAAAATACAGGCCCGATACCGACGGTTTAAAACATTAATTCATATTTTTATTTCATTAAAAATCTAGCACAATAATTTTCTTTAAAAATTGATTTCTAAAGCTAGGGACCTCGGAATTCAATTCCGGGCATACGCCCAAGTCCCATATTTTATTGCAGACCTCACGGGACGTCGGAACACATGTCCGGGTCCGTTTACTCAAAACATTGACCAAAGTAAACTAAAATCTAATTTTAACTCTAAAAATTATTATTTCTCATATTTTCACATAAAAGCTTTTTAGCTTCACGCCCGGACTGCGCATGCAAATTGAGATAAATAAAATTTATTTTTTTAAGGCTAATGATCCTGGAATAGAGTCTTAATTCATAAGATTACCCTTTGGGTCATCACTAGTTTAGCCCAGGGAAGATGCATCCCTCAATATAAATGTATTGGGCAACTCCATGCCTACGGAACTCCATCCCAAATGTGAATATGTAGGGCAACTCCATGTCCACGGAACTCCATCCCAAATATAATATCCATTACGCTCACTATGGGGATGCAGACTCCGGAGGGGCTCCTTCAGCCCAAGCACTATATTAAGCCAAGTGTAGGCATAAGTAATTAAAAACATATTGCAGCGTGCAACCCGATCCCTTAATATCCTCACAATCAGGCCCTCAGCCTCACTCAGTTATCAATCTCTCCAGTCTCTCAGACTCTCAATAATCATGTTAAACAACCCAAACAACGATGATTTAATGCATCAATAAAGAACAACAGAGACTGAGATATAATATGCGAGTAAAGACTGTGACTGACTACAGAGTGGTAATTGAACAGATAATTCAACACATAACACGACCTCTGGAGGGTCCCAAAGTTACACCTCAAAACCACACAATTTAGGTGGGGAATTTAAGAGGGAAACAAAATTATTGAATAAATCTAACCAAAAGTGACTTACCTCAAGAAACCCCTCGAAAATCCTCTAAAACATCGCCCAATCCCGAGCTTGAAATGTCCAAAAATGAAGAAAATCTCGGAAACCCTCGAATATAAACACTGCCTAGTGCTTTCGCACCCGCGAAATATTTTTTGCGATAGAATTTACGCTTCTACAGAAGCCATTTAAGTCCATAGGGACCGCATCATCGCTCCATCATCCACACCCGCGGAAGCGCTTCTGCGGCCCATGATCCGCTTCTGCGAAGACAGCCTACGCTCCCTTCTCCGCATTTGTGGAGCATTGCTCGCACCTGCGGGCTCGTAGAGGTGGATGACCCTTCGCACCTACGTCCTACCCAGGCCAGCCCATCCCAGCTCCATAACTGCGCAACATTAGCTGCACCAGCGGCAAAGACCCTCGCGATCACACCAGAAGGCTCCAAGCTTCAGCAATGCTCTAAGTCTCATTTTCGATCCGTTAACCATTCAAAATTACCCCGAGGCTATCGGGACCTCAACCAAATATACCAACAAGTTCAAAAACACAATACGGACTTAGTTGAGCCCTCAAATCTCATCAAACAACATCATAAACACGAATCACACCCCAATTCAAGCCTATTAAAGCTAAGGAATCTTTCATTCTACAAATGACGCGATACCTATCAAATCACGCCCGATTGACCTCAAATTTTGCACACAAGTCACAAATGGCACCATGGACCTACTCAAACTCTCGAAACCTCATTCCGGGTCCGGTATCAACAAGGTCCACTCTCGGTCAATCTCTAAATTTTCAACTTTCGCCATTTTAAGCCTAATTCAACTACAGGCCTCCAAATCATAATCCGGACACGCTACTAAGTCCAAAATCACCCAATAGAGCTAACAGAACCATCAAAACTTCAATCCGAAGTCGTTTACACATAAGTCGACATCCGATCAACCTTTCAACTTAAGCTTTTAACCTTGAGATTAAGTGTCTCAATTCATTACTCTCTGGACCCGAACCAACTATCCCAGCAAGTCATATAACAATAATGAAGTAGTGAATGAACAGTAAATGGGGAACATGGCTATAACTCTCAAAACGACTAACCGGGTCGTTACATAAATAACTAGACTATCAGTAGGAGCTCAAGAACAATGTTTTTCTCCAACCTATGAATTCACATTTCGAGGTAAACTCCGCAATCCACTTTTAGTTATGATTATTGGCAAAGAGTTGATATTATTTCCTAAAAAATAATACAAAACCTAGATTAAATACGAACTCTAAAAATCTGGAAAAAAATTCAAACCTAGATTTTATAAAGTTAGAAATTATGAAATATTGGTTCTTGACATAATTGTGTAAATATTGATTTGAGAATTTAAATCTAATGAATTGGAGAAAATGAAGGTATTCAAAAGGAAGATATCAAGGTGAGCTGAGGTAGTACTTTTACTAAAGTTGTCTTCTCACAAAATCATATTTTTGTTAAATTGCATAGAATGTTAATGTGAGTTTCGGTTGGAGCGAACGAGATCACATTATCCATTAGAGAATAGAAAATGGATTAGATGATATCATGTCTATCTTGCAAGAATAGTTGTCACGACCCGAAATCCCATATTCGGGCCATCACTGCGACTAACGGCGAACCCGCTAGATAAGCCAACGTTTGAACTAAATAAAACTCATTAACAACTAAAACGAACAAG
>ML296163.1:7850-39999 GCA_005239495.1 Nicotiana undulata
TCCCAAGATTTGACTCACGCATTATTCACAGCTCACCCACTTACTCTAACATAGAGGTCACCGACATTACCTTTCCTTCATGAATCAAGTGCCCTCACACAACAAAAGAGAGTAGTTCCACACAATAAAATTTAAGAACACATAGGAACTTAAGATAGAAAGAATTCACTCACTCTCAGAAATAACATTCATGTGCCACAAAAGATGCACCATAGGCTTGCCCGTAGTGTACTACTCTACTAATCGAGCTCATTCAGTCTAGGATCAAGTAAAACTTTATTTGGTTGTAATGTAGGCTGTGGGACGGGTATGATACATTTGGATATAAGAGTGAATACACCTCCCTAAGCACTTTAATACTTATTCTTTAACATTAAAACCCCATACATATGTTAAACCAAACTCCGCCTTCACATCAATGTATTTTACCCCATACTTCTTTAAGCATAATTACATCAAGAGTCACCACTTGTCAAGGAATATTTCTTTTTCCACAACAATACAACTATTTTTTTCCCTTTTTTTTCCCCAAGTGACTCTTACTTTTTCAAAACAGTGCACCTTTCTCCTTATTTCATTAGTTCCACTCAAAAGTCAAACCAACCACCTCACACTTTAACTTTTACACAGTTCATAACAATTCAAGTGCTCATGAGAGGTTAAAAGGTTCAAATAGATAGTTAATTCAAACAAATAGGTAAGGCTTGTAATATGGTTGCCAAAGAAACATGATTACATGCTCAAAGAGGTTAACTACGATACATAATAATTAGGCGGGTAAAATATACATAGCTGTCTCAACAAAGAAACGCCTATATCACTTCCAAGACTGAACAAAACTACTATTTCGCTTTGCAAACACACGGGGCAAGTTCTAGACATCAAATGCAAAGCACAGAATAACACACAAAACTCATACACACCTGACACATAACTCACTCAGGATTGGATTCATCAAGACACTCTAGTCAAAGCAGTTAAGAAAATTTAAAACCATACAATTTAAAGTACTAATACAAGAGTCAAAAACTGAGTCTAAGTGTCACAACCAAAGTACTCACTATTCTCAAGGCATAACAAAGTCAAGAGATATTGCTTTAATTCAAAACACAACACAATAGCTCCTATTCCTAAAAAAAAATAACTACACCCGGTTCAAACAAAACCCTTGGAAAAGAACCGCGGCACAAAGAAAACCCAAGGGGGAATTGCTACACTACCTAACAAAAGAAATCTTTTTTTTCTTTAGACTTAAATCCCTTAAGAAAATTATCTAATTGATCCATCGTCGGAAAAAATTCAATATTTTCTATTTAAAAAATAATTATTCATTATTCAATTAAACTAACACAATTAAAATAGCATAGAAAATTACCCAGACAATCTCTTCACCCCATACTTGAAATTGTGCATTGTCCCCAATGCACATCATAACTATAAGAGGGTAAAAGAAACTCCCTGGTAGGCCAAAGGTCGAAGCACTAGCATCTCATGGGGTACTCAGACTTCTCCTAGGCATGGTCCTCTGTGCGGGTACCTCACACTTAGTTCCAACCAATGGTTTGTTGTTGCATCCTTCCAATGGCTTCGCGTTCCATGCTCCTAAAAATTAAAAATCTACACTACAAGAAAAATACAATTAAAAAAAATAAAGTTGGGTTGCCTCCCAACAAGCGCTTGATTTAACGTCGCGGCACAACGTGAATCACTTTTTGCCTCCACCGCGAGCTTATGAATTGAACCCCCAATTTGGATTCAAGTTTTCGGTTATGCTCCAAGGGTGGTGGAGCAAATCTAATTGGACCAAACAACCATTGTACTATTCTACACTTCTTGGCTTTTAGGTGAGGCATGTAGTCCTGTCTTTCTGGCAAGAAAAATTTCAGAATGTAGGCACCTATCTCCTCATTCCTTGACTCCTCAATCGTCTTGGATGACTTTATTTCCATATCGTCATCCAAGCACAATGTGGAAAAATGTTTGGAGTGAGGACCAATACGCTCAAACACATGAACTTCAGGACTTTCAGCATCCACAACGCCAATAGAGTCAACTAAATTTGTATTCAACGTCCCTGGTTGACTCTAGTATTACTTCTTCAACATCGGCATCCTCAAATTCTAGTTGGTTAGAGTGTTGGGGTTCTACTTTGGACCCCTAGATTGGCACCTCAATTTCTATCTCTAATGCGCACTGCTCCTGGCTACTATCCATAATATTGGCATATTGAGCATTAAAAGTTACAACTAGTTGACTCACTTGAGCCTCCAAGTTGCGAATAGTTTCATCTTGTCTTTGTACCCGTTGTAGTATCTCATCATTTTGTTCCACAAAGCACTTCATCATATCCTCAATCTTTTTCAGGTCATCATCCCTGGGTTCTTTGTTCCAATTAACTTCACAAGAAAAAGAAGAACCATCAAAGTAAGGGGTTGGGGGAAGATAAGAAATATAAGCACAACCATGAAAGTGACCATCTTGACCACCACACATATCACACACATTCCACACATAAGATTGAGTTGGTGCACATAACTCGCTCTCGGGAATATTTTGATAATTTTGTCATGGGTGGTTTCCTCCACAATATGCATAACGAGGATCAAAAGTAGAATTACCAACATCCAAATTCGCATAATTCCATGATGCCATATTTTTTTTTAATTAACAAATAAAATTAAAATAAAGAAAATAAAAATCAAATACTGGAAAAAAATTCAAACTTGAAACCTAGCAATATGTACACCTACAGCTACACCGTTAGTTCCCCGGCAACGGCGCTAAAATTTGATCACGCCCAACTATGCCTTATAAAAAGGACTAAGCGGTCGTTGCAAATATAATCCGGTTTACAAGTCCGGAGTCGAATCCCACAGAGAACTAAGGCTTAGCTACAACTGTTCAATATTGCTAAGAAGACACGTTCGAACAATTCCTATGTTATAAATATTAAGATTCTTATATCTAATTAACTAACAAATTAAAATAGTAAATTAACACTAAAGATACTACGGGTTGGAGAAAAGATTAAGAAGGTCTAGAGTTATGATTTTCCCAATTGTCGGAATCCTTCCCGCTATGTCTTCTATAATTTCGCCTTAGTATTCTCTATCAATCATGAACACTCATGCTACTGTAAATCTCTCTCGAGTAATTACAATAATCTACTAGACGCACTCTCTCGAGCTACGCTAGCTAACTTGTATTACAATTCACTTTAGATTGCACCCAAGGTATCGTTATCTCTAATTCAACCTTTAAACCCTCGGTTATGGATCTCTCCTATACTTTGTGAGTGACGTTGTTCAACAATTACCTAAATATGCACTCTCTCTCAAGTAGATACACACTAAATAGGCACAACTAATTGAGGATCCTTTCAATTAACTACAACAAGAACGTAGTTGAAAAAATAGATATTAAACTTTGGCAAAATTATATAAAAACATAACAAGAATTTATCCTACAAAAGGTTCAATCAAAACCCTAGATAACAAATTAGCTATTCACAATAGTATGTAAAAATACAATACTAAAAGTCATAACCAACAATAAAAAATAGGAAGAGGAAGGAAAATTTGTAGAAGAGTTCTCCGCCTTGCTCCTATTGTGTCTCTGCCTCCTTAAGTCGAATTTGTGTCCAAAATATGTCCCCTCTCCCAAATATAACGTTCTCCCATGTATATATACCAAGTAGGGTCGGGCCCAAATAATTATACCTTCTCCTGCGCGAAAAAGGACAAGTTTCCAGGCCGCCACTAGCGCGGCCGCGCTAATCTCGCGCTAGAGGTCGCGCTAGTGTGGTTTTATTCTGCCCCAGTCCGCGTCAAGTCCGCAGTCGCAGTTTCGGTCGCGTTGTTTATAGCTCGAAATCACTCCTACAAAGTATAAAACACACATTTAATGCAAAACACTAGCGATTAAAGCTCAAACTCAATTAAAGTACAGTAAACTTGAGTGTAATAAGCGACTAAAATACATAATTATAGTCTATCATCAATATTCTTAGTGAAGATACAATCAATCATGTGTTACAAATTCTTATCCAGTAAAAAAATTGGTTATTGAATCCTTCCTAAAGTAACTTAAATGAAATCAACGGAAAATGTGAAAGTGACAAGTGAGCAACAAGTCTGTTGTAACCAAATGAAGACAAAATCATTTGATAAGTTGTGCAAGGAAAAAAAAAACAATTTCACGGATGATTCGAGAAGAAAGTGCAGCAAATCGTGTTCTACTTTCTTTACTCATATTCTTTTATTTTTATATGCTCGATGATTTATAAAATTTAATTTTATAAATTAATAGTAGGATGAATGGTCGTCATCACATAATATAATTTGTGTTTTTCATGCATATTAGTATTTGAATAACTAAGGTTAGTTATTCTGGTATTTATTTCTTTTACCAAAATCGTCCATTATGGCGGGACTTCTTAGAGATAATCAGTGTAATATTGTTGGAAAGCCCAATATCCATATTGGCTTTTAGATGAATGAATATTGTGCATGGTCATACATATTCTTTCTGTTGAGCATATTGTGCCTTGATTTGAAATTCTCATTCTAAAATTTATTTAGAGGCCTTGTGAATTTATTCTCTTAAGGCTGGCGTAGTCCTTTAATAAGCCAAGGAACTTCTTGTAAATAACTTTCACAATGAAGTTTCAATTTTAAAACGGAAAAGGCCAAAAAATGCCACTCAATTTTTAGAAATGGTCTATCCATGCCATCCGTAAAAAAAATGCTCATTTCATGCCACTGACGTTACACATTTGACTCATCCATGCATTATTGACTAACGGCTCAATTTTTATTTTATTTTTAATTTTTTTTAAACCCCAACATTTCCACGTGTAATGTCCCCATTCATCCGAATTAACCCATGCCCCACATTATAAATATTAAAAATTGAGTCATTAGTCAATAATGGCATGGATGAGCCAAATGTGTAAAGTCAGTGGCATGAAATGAGCATTTTTTTAATGGATGACATGCATAGACCATTTCTGAAAGTTGAGTAGCATTTTTAGACCTTTTCCGATTTTAAAATGATAGGAAGCTCCACTTTGAGATTATTTTTTTTCGTGACTAACAAGAGGAATTAAGTTGAAAATGGGCATCAAAGAGTTTAGCAAGGAGATATTAAATGATTCCAGAAGAGCGACGAAGTCGGGTTTTACTTTCTTGGCTCTACATATACTTAATTTTCTATCCTCGTGATTCATGAATGTTAGAGTATACGTTTATTAAGTGATGACCTCAAAAAAATTATATTTTATTTACATGCAGTAAAATCTATTAATTGGTATATTATTTGGTGGTATGCATGAAAATACGTGAAAGAATATTTTCAAGGTAGGGTAGATGTGAATTAGGCTTCATTAATACTTGAAAATTATTGTGCGATCATGAAGATGATATTTTATACGAATATTCTATGTTAAAATAACATATCAAGCTGTTAAAATATTTAGGAGTTATAATGGTTTAGTTGGAAAGCCATCTGAAAAGAAAATTAAAATACTTGTGATTTTCTACCCCTGTTTTGGAGAAAATAAAAATTCTCGTGATTTTTCACTCCCGTTATGGAGAATAAAAATCTTCGTAATATTCTACTCCTACTTCGAGATTAAAATCTGCGTGATATGCTGCTCGTTCGTTGAGTTTAAAGTCTTTGTGACTTTCTATTCATTGGTGGGGATTAAAGTCTAAGTGACTTTCTAGTCGGTTTGGAGATTAAATCTTTGTGATTTATTACTCCAATTTATTATTCGGTTTGAAGATTGAAAATTTTACCGTTTATTAAATCCAATATCAGATATTACTCGGTTAGAAGATTAAAAGTTTCACCGTTTATTAATTCCGAATGTGTTAGATTGGTTTGAAGATTAAAAACTTCACCATTTATTAATTCTGGCTCTGTCGTGGCACAAACAAATTGTTAATGGGGTTGGCTTTACAAAGTAAGGGGTCGAATATGAATCTCCTTTTGAAGAAATGTGTTTTGAATATGAAATTATTCACCAAACGACCGTCCATTAGTCACCGCAATCTAATGAAATTGCGGAAAGAAATAATAGAATGTCAAAGGAGATGATGAATGCCTAGTTGATAAGTTCTGGTTTACCCAAAACTTGTGGGGAGGGGGGAAGTTATGCTTACAGCTAACCGAATATTTAATCGAGTTCCCCATAACAAGACGCAATCCATTCCATATGAAAAATGGAATGGAAAGAAGCCCAACTTAAATATTTTAAAGTGTGGGGGTGCTTAGCTAAAGTGCAAGTTCATAAACCCAAAAGGGTAAAGATCGGACCGAAAATTATTGATTGTGTTTTCATAAGATATGCAACAAATAGTAAGCCATATCATTTTCTGGTTCATAAATCAGAAAATCCTGACATTTATATTGATACGGTAATTGAATCAGATAATGTTGAATTCTTTGAGAATACTTATCTATAAAAAAAGGAATGCGAGTCGTCTAGTGAAATATCTAAGCGACCTCGGGAAGAAGCAAAGGAAAGTACACCTAATGAGGTGAATCTAAGACGTAGTAAATGTCAAAGGACAACTACTTCCATTGGATCAGATTTTCTTTTAATCTTGTTAGAAAATGAGCTTCAAACTTTGAAAGAAGATATGTCTTCCTCGGAAGTACAACTATGAAAAGAGGCAGTCAATATCGTTAGCCACTATATATGGCGTTGAAATCCATTAGATGGTAATGAGGATTACATCTATTCATGTGTTAATATCGTTAGCCACTATGTATGGCCTTGAAATCCATTAGATGGATGTGAAGACAACCTTATTAAATAGAGATTTGGAGGAAGAAATTTATATGGAACAACCTGAAGGTTAGTGATTCCCGAAAAAGAGAAGAAGGTGTGTCTGCTTGTTAAGTCACTTTACGGACTAAAATAAGTTCCCAAACAATGACATCCAAAATTGACCAATTAATATTGTCATGTGGATGATATGTGGATAACAAATAATAGAAAAGGCATATAATATTTGAAATGGGGGTCATTTAGCTTATGCATAACAAAAGCCAATATTAGACATGATGACTATATTCCCACAAATAGTGAAAATCAATATGGTAGTCGGTAAACTCATTATTTGTTCAGTCTTAGTGAAGACTAGTTGAGTGAAACTACCAATTCAGAAATTGTTCACTTGCCTTTCTCGAAAGGTTGTTTATTTCTTGAAAATATATATTGTTTAGTGCGTTTATGAAAAGATGTTACTTCGAGGTTGCGACTTTTCATGAAAAGTGTGTTTATATATTTTGTATAAAATGACGTTCATGAATGAATGTATTGATGCATTGGTCTATAATGAGATGAACCAACCGATGGACATGACCAAAATCCATTGCAAGTTGGATTTGTTTCGTGAATGGAGCTACTATAATTTGCATATTATATAGGCGTATGAATAAATAACATACAAATGTTTGAAAATGGAGTGATTGCGAGATGTGTTAGATATTAAAAGGTTGTGACCACAAATGATGCCAAGCATTCCAGCTGTTATTATAATTTACTATTGATACATTAAGCGTAGTCAATAATCTGATATGCAATAGAAAGTCGAGACGTATTAGGCTACAACATAAAGAAGCTCGGATTGAACTGTCATGACAATGAAATGAGTGTTGAGATATTTGAAATATAATCAAAACTATGCTTTGCACCACAATAAGTATCTCACAATAATGGAGGAATACAGTGATGCAAATTAGATCATCGGTTCAACTGTTATAAATCCATCCGTGCATATATTTTCACAAACGGTGGAGGAGCGGTGTCTTAGAAATTATCCAAATAAACAGGTATTGCTCGCTCTATAATGGAGGCTGATTTTATAGCCTTAGACAAGGCCGGTGAAGAAACAGAATGGCTCCAAAATTTCTTTAAAATATTTCAATTCGGCCAAAAATTGTTGGCATATATTTGCATATATTGCGATAGTCAAGCAGTAATAGGAAGGGCTAGGAGCATTATGTATAACAGAAAATCTCGTCATATACACGAAGGCATAAAATCGTGGCAACTATTCGCTAGGGGAATTATCATAATTGACTAGCGAAGTCAAGCGATAATATGTCGGATCCACTTACAAAATACCTAACTAGAGAGGTAGTTGAGAGATCATCGAGGGGAATGAGACTATGAACGAGGACAAGTTATTGTAGCGGTAACTCTACCTAGAAGACTAGAATCTCAAGATCTAGGTTCAAGGAGCTCAAACAAAGTCATTAATGACGGTTCAACATTGTCAAATAAAATTTCTTTTTGGTCCATTCTTATGATGAGATAATGTTCAGTACCAAGGATAATACATTAAGGCTTTTAATGGGTTTTAAGTTTGATACGGGGTATATAAAATAGTGTATCTACGGAATAACACATTTAGGAATCACCTATGTAAGTGTGAAGTGTTAGTCGCTTCAAGGAGAGTTCTGTAAGGCCAATTCTCTATGCACTTATGAAACCAGGCGATGTTCATGGCTGAAACGAATACAACAATGAGAATCAAAGGCAGTTAAGGGTTGATTGAGTGACTTATGGTTGTCTAGGTATACACCAAAGTTCGACGGTATTAAATCTACCGATTAACCGAGTATATCCGACATAAGTTCACTACAGAAAGTTCAACGGAAAATCTACTTATCCAGATGCGATTTATCCTTAATTGCGAATCACACAGTATTTTCATGTATGTTTTTTCACATATGTCCACTCCTCATTCATGTGGGGATTGTTGTGTTTTTTCTTTAAAGGGTGTGAATGGGAATGGAAGAGGCACATTTTGGATTGCACCTCTCCATATCGCCATTCCTTTGTCTATAAATTTAGAAGTTTGACCTCATTTTTTAGATATGAAAATTTTGAAAATTTCCCCTCTCTTTTCTCTATAAATTTAGAGGCTTGGTCTCAATTTGGATTGCACCTATCCATATCACCATTCCTTTATCTATAAATTTAGAGGCTTGGCCTCATTTTTTAGATATGAAAAATTCGAAAATTTCCCCTATCTTTTCTATATTGTCGCATTATTTTCAAATAAATATAGGAGTTAAGTGTGATTTGCTCCGTCTGTTGAGTTCGCTGAAATTCTGTAATTTCGATTGCCAGTATCACAGAATAGTTATTCCGTTCTATACTGGGATGAATTAATCCAAAACCTTGGGCAACGATGAGGGAATTAAATTCCTAAGGACACACAAGCAACTTGTGGGATCGGAATTATTTTTTCTATTTTATTTATTAAACTAATGTTTTCCTGCTTTTCTGTTTGAGCACAGTAATACCAACATGATTCTCATGCAATGAACTTTTTCTTAGATGAACACCGATGAAATTTTTCCTAATATTACTTACTAGTATGAAATTATATTTCATTAGTCTCAAGTTTTAATGTCTACAACGAAACTTTACAAAAGCATGTGTTGCGCGCCTACGCGGTGGAATAACGGCATTAGTCCTCAAAATTAAATATGGTATATCATGCAATGCGGGGTATTTATTTGTTTTTCACTTTAGTTAATGAAGATCAAGGTTAAGCATAAAAAGTCAATACTCGTTAGCTAGAATCATCTTTAATTTATGTGCAGATTGTAGTTATGCTTTAAAGGAGAAGATCTCCGTCTATCATCCAAATATACATGAATTGGACAAGGACTAACGAGATGCAATGACCCATTTTCTCTACTTCATAAATTGAGCCTTCACAAGCATTTTCAATGGCCATTCTTTCGTAATCCCATGTTCCAAGAACAGTTTGACAAAAGGGGGTTGCTTCGCTGGTCAGCACCTCCCACCTAGACTTCAACCCTAGGGTTCTGAGTTTGAGTCACAAAATGAGCAATAACTCCAACAAGGGAATCAAAGGGGAGTGGTAGTTTTATGATTGTGCAGTTACAGAGATATTGCATCACTGTTACGTCATATTATGGCAATGGATGCCCCTGATTCGTTGATTTTTTGTCATGCTTTTTCACATTCGATGTTCTTGGAAGCTTGTGTTGAAGCTTTGCATTTTACAACAACGGAGATAATTCCATATGGATGGTTGAAATTGGTGTGAATTCTCTTTATTGCGAAATGTATGGTCTACCAACTCTACTAAGTTGTTCGAGTTTTGTGGGATTCCATGTTTATGTTTGTTGAGGGGCTTGTTCATGACTTCATGCCTATTATTTTATTATTATTATTATTATAGAGATAATTTTAGAGTTTTCTGCGTGGTTTTACTTCATAATATTAACCTTTTATACGATTTACGATATTACTTTTATCTCTCTTATTTTGTTTTATTTATAATAATCTTTTTATTCTATTTATCATTATCTGAAAAGAAAACACATGCCACTTTATCACCAACTGAACAAACTAACAACTCTGTAGACTAACACTCTTGTCAATAGGAGAATCACATCCCTTGTGATTCAGTTTAAATCGTAATTTACTAATTCTCTCAAAGGTCAATGCAATGAATGCAAATTCATTACAGCCCATTTGAATGTCATTATCTTAATCCACTGTCGAAAAGTAAATTGATAGAGGGATTGAAATGCAGTATGCACTCTACTTATTTCAACTGTATCAAGCAAACTTTTGGCTTAAGCTTGATCATTATCTCTAAACCAAGATTATCTCCCAATTTTTATGTCAAAGAATACAATTGCCTATAATAAAAGCTAGAAATCAGGTTTATCGAACATAGTTTTTGTCTTTTCAATTGGTGTTGTGGAACGAGGATATTTCATAAATGAAATTAGGAAACTTGGTGACTAATCGGAAAAGAGGATAAGATGCATAATAGATTACTATATTATCACTTAGTCCTTTGAGTTTTATTTGTTTAGAATTTTATCAAAGTAGTGTTTCTTTTATCTTAGAAAGACACATGTCTATTCTTATCCTTTTTGTATGCGTTAGCGTAGTACCATCTCTGTTCATTTCTCATTAGTTGTCTAGGTGGTCACAATTGTAGGGCTCTTGCCGTGTTTAGCTATTGTCTAGGTGGTCACAACTGTAGGGCTCTTGCCGTGTTTAGCTATTGTCTAGGTGGCCACAACTGTAGGGCTCTTGCCTTATTTAGCTAAGCAGCATCAATGTAAAGATCCATTGAAGAATGAAAAATCTTATTTAATCTTCTTACTTAAATTCTGCGATTTTCCATTTTTATTCTTTCTTAGTTATATCACTACAATTGGTATCTAGAGCCAAGATTTCCTGGTGACTTTCATGTAAGTCATGGTAGAGTCACAAACGGATAAAGCTCCCGATGATGGCTGGAAAAAAAATCAAAAATCAGCTTCAAGTCTATATCAATGAATCTAAAAAATGGATGGAAATGCTTGAACAGAATCAAGATCGTTTGCCTGCAGAGGCCACACAAAGACAAGTAGAGAACAATCGTAGACTTGACACTTTGTAGGGCCGTCTAGAGATGGAACAAAAATCAAAATCGATGGTTTCAGGAGATCTCGTTGCAGCTTTGGCCATTGGTGATTCAACAATAGAAAGAGGAGAAGATTCAGTGACTGGTATGCGCCGACCCCGACCCTCTCTTTCAATAGTGACTCCAAATTTTTCACAAATGGGCAGGAATTTGTCTTTAGCCGTCGCTCCCTTTAATCTTATGGTTTCTGCTACGGTACTCATTACACAGTATAAGCCTCCAACATCTTACAGTTCAGGACCTTCTTTGTACGCTCCTGCACCACTTTCACTCACTCAGCCACCAAGAACTATTAGTTTTTCATCTATACCAATTTCTTTGTCTAACCCCTTTTTGACACAAGTTTTCCGATGAACACCGCTCAAGTTAACTCCACCTCAACCCAGATACCCGTCACCGCTACTTTCCTACCACCTCTAGCTTATCAGGACATTATGAATAGTCCATTGGTGCAACCTCATAGTCAACACAATTTACAGCCCACTACCCAAGCCAACTCTTTGATACAAGCTAATAGTTTCAGTCCTTTTAAAGGCCCAAAAGTCAAGCTAAGTTTTCCTGATTTTGACAGTAACAACCTCTGAGGATGGATAAGGTGACGTGAGAAGTACTTTGAACTGTATCAAATTGATGCTACTGAAAAAATGAGTTATGTGGTTTTCCATGTCAAAGAAAGGATGGATACATGGTTTGATATTTATATGATGGAACAAGGGGCGGGGGGTCGTAACATAGGAAAAACTTTTTGTTTGGATGTTTGTCGATGGTATGGTAACAATAGACCATTGGACATTGTGGTTGAATTTGAATCCAACAACAGTCTAATGTTGATAGACATTTTAACAAGTTCGGAGATCTGCGTTTTTGCTTGTTATTAATTAAATCTACCTTTAATGAAGACCTGATTTGGAGTCTATGGTAAGAATGTCTAATCCCATGACAATGATAGATGCTTTAGAAGCGGCCAAATAACAAGAAAAAACATTGGCAACCATCTACACAAATATCCAACCACCAAAGATTTTCACCACTCACCCCAAAATAACTTTCCCCCCAAGCACTAAAGCAATCATTGGCCCAAGTCCAAAAAACTTACCACCCATTATAACCCGTAATCTAGCAGCCTCACAAAATAACTCTTCCTTGGAAATATTACGTGAAAAGAAGTTGTTTTATAAGGTCCATGAAAAATATTCTCCAGGTCATCAATGCAAGGTGAAAAGCCCTTAATTCTTTAGAGGGTACTGAAGCGACAACAATATTTGAGGGAGGGGAAAGTTCTGGGTAACAGAGGAACGAAAATCTAAAGTAAATGATGAAGAGGTTGTGATAAATGAAATGGAGTAATTCGAAGAAGTAGAATCTTGGATTAACATATTGGACGGTCTAGATATAGGCCAAACACCATTAAGATTCCAGGAATACTCCAAAATGAGCCCATAGTTGTGCTGGTGGGCTTGGGACAACACATAATTTTTTGGACCCCAAACTGGAAGAAAAATTAGAACTAGTCATGCATTTAATGGTTATGCCCATAAAGGTTATGGTAGCCAATGGAGGAATTATGTGGAGTAAAAAAAAATTCCCCAACGTAATCTGGCAAATGCAAGGTGAAGCCTTCAGATTTGATTTACGGTTAATGAAGGTTGGAGGTTGTGATATAGTGTTAGGAATGGATTGGATCGACACGATAACACCCATGGTTATAAATACTAAGCCTTGTAGTATGTGTTTCATGATAGGTAGCCAAATTGTGACATTGGTTGAATATCCAGATTCATAATCCATGGCTAAAATGTATTCAAGGTCAGTTTATGGGCTGCTTATAAAAGCTGGTTGTAATTTTGTTGGCTCAAACATATTTCTTTGAATCAGTAGAACCAAATGAAGAGTTGGTTTTAGATCAAGTGAGAGACATTATGTCTGAGTTTGCTTATGTTTTTAATGAGCCTACTGCATTACCTCCAGCTCGATCGTGTAACCATGCCATTGAGCTAGTTCCAAGTTCAAGGCATGTTAATCAGAGGCCCTACAGATATTCACATGAGCAGAAAGATGTTATTAAGAGAATCATCCAAGAAATGTTGGAGGCAAAAACAACAACTACTAGTACTTCTCCTTTTTGTTCACCTATGATTCTTGTCAAGAAGAAAGATTCAACATGGAGATTATGTGTAGATTACCGGAGGCTTAATGACATTACCATTAAAAACAAGTATCCCATCCGTGTAGTAGAGGATTTGCTTGATGAGCTTAATGGCGCTCATTATATTTCTAAGTTGGACTTACGTTCAGGTTACCATCAGATACGCATGAAAGCTGGTCATGAACATAACACTGCATTCAAGACTTATCATATGTTAGGGAAATTTACTGTGATGTCCTTTGGGCTAACAAATGCCCTGAGGACCTTTCAAGCACTCATGCACCAAATTTTTGGGCCTCACTTAAGGAAATTCTTCTTGGTTTTCTTTGACGATATCTTGATTTATAATGCGTCGTTCAAAGAGCACTTGGACCATCTACGAGTGGTTTTTGGACTGCTAGTTAAACATCAGTTGTTTGCCAAACGGTCTAAATGTAGTTTTGCCCAAACTCGAGTGGAATACTTGGGCCATATTATCACAAAGGATGGGGTAAGAACCGACAGTGCAAAAAATAGAGGCTATGGTGAATTGGCCTAAGCCCAATTGCATCAAAGGGCTACGAGGTTTTTTGGGATTAACGGGTTATTACCGCAAGTTTATTCAGAACTATGCAGTAATAAGTAAACCATTAACTATATTACTAAAGGGGGGGGGGGGAGTGGTGGAATGATGGAGCAACACATGCGTTTGAGGCTTTGAAGTTAGCTATGACCCAGGCACCAGTTTTAGCATTACCCGACTTTAAGTTACCATTTGTGGTCGAAGTAGATGCTAGTGGTCTGGGAGTAGGAGTTGTTCTGTCTCAAAACGACCGGCCAATTGCTTTCATGAGTCGGTATTTATGTCAAAAACACTAGGTCTTTCAACATATGAGAAGGAATTAATTTCCCTTCTTTTAGCAGTTGAAAAATGGAGACATTACCTTCAACCCACTTACTTTATCATCCGGACTGACCATTTTAGTTTAAAATTCCTCAAAGATCAACACATCACTACATCATTACAACACAAAAAGTGATAAAATTGATGGGCCTAAGTTATGAAATACACTGTAGGCAAGGGAAAGAGAATTTAGTAGCAGATGTGTTGTCTCGAAAGGAAGAGAAAACCAAAGGGGTTAGACAAGAAGCGGAAGGTTTGTGTTTGGGCCTAAGTGTGATTTAGCTCAAATGGGTACAAGAAGTGATAGAGAGATATGAGGTGATCAAGAGGCTCAAGAAATAATCATAAAGCTCAATTTCAACTCTCAGACAGTACAAGATGTGTCACTATAGTCAGGACTGCTAAGGTTCCAAGGAAAATTATGGGTGGGAAAACAGTTAGGCCTCAGGGCAAAATTGATTCATGATATGCATTCAACCTCATGGGGAGGGCACTCTGGAACAAAGACTCAATGCACTTTTTTATTAGCCAAGGATGATTAAAGATGTGAAAACAGTGGTACAAAAATGTGAAGTCTTCCAATAAAACAAAGATAAGAGTGTAGACCACCCTACACCCTTTACTTATTCCGGAAAGAGGTTATGAACATATTTCCATGGATTTCATTGAGGGGTTACCTAACTCAGAAGAAAAGGAAGTCATTCTAGTGGTGATTGATAGGTTTACAAAATATGTGCATTTCATTGCATTAGCTCATCTGTATGATGCTACACAAACTGCTCAATTATTCCTTGACCATGTCTGCAAATTACATGGAGTTCCGCCCTCAATTGTTTTCGACAGAGACCCAATTTTTGTGAGCCTCTTTTGGCAAGAACTTTTCAAAAACCTGACTGAATTTTGGTACAACACGAATTATCAGTCTGCAATCAATATGACTCATTTCAAGGCTCTATACGGGTATGATCCACCCCAACCAACCTTCAAGCTGGTTGCACAATCCATGGTCGAATCTATAGATCAATTGCTGAAAGAAAGACAGATAATTAGAAAACAACTGAAGAAAAATCTAATTAAGGCTAAGGCACGAATGAAGCAATACGTTGATAGAAAAATAAGCGAGATCACCTTTGAAGTAGGAAATTTAGTCTTCATAAAATTACATCCTTATAGCCAATCGTCAGTGGCTATAAGGAAGAACCTAAAGCTGGCCTCCAAGTTTTTTTGTCCTTATCCAATTATCAATAAGATAAGCTCTGTGGCGTATGAGCTCCAATTTACCCGTCGATTCTCGGATCCACCCAGTTTTTCACGTTCCTCAGATGAAGAAGAAATTGGGTCCAAAAGATTTTTCCATAAAGGAACCACCTTTGAGAACACCTTAAGGTCAGTTGGTGGCAGAACCAGTGGCAATACTTAACCGGAGAATGGTGAAGATGAACAATCGAGTCATTACTCAAATCTTGGTGCAATGGCACTTGGGAGGATTATTCCTTTATCACTTCCCAATTCTCGTTGCAAGGCTCATTTTGAGTTGTGGGTCATAAGGCGGGCAACTTTATCTGATCAAGGGTCGGGGTACAACCCTGAATTTCAACCTTGACGATCAAGGTTCTCGAAGGGAGGTGGGATGTTGTGGAACGGGGATATTTCAGAAATGAATTTGGAAAACTTGGCGACATATCGGAAAAGGTGCTAAGTTGCAAAAGAGTATAGTATATTAGCACTTAAGTCCTTTGAGTTTTATTTGTTTAGAATATTATCCAAGTAGTGTTGTTTTTATCTTGGAAAGACACATGTCTATCTTATCCTTTGTGTAACCGTTAGCATAGTACCATCTCTATTAATTTCTCATGGGTTGTTTAGATGGTCATAGTTGTAGGGCCCTTGCCTTATTTAGCTAAGCAACATCATTGTAAAGACCCATTGAAGAATGAAAAATCTAATTTAATCTTCTTACTTAAATTCTGCAATTTTCCATTTATGTTCTTTCTTAGCTATATCACTACAATTGGAGGGAAGAGGGGTTATCGTCCTTTTGACTAGGAGAATAGACAAAGAGAAAAAACTAGAGTTCCTTGACTTCAATCATTGTTTATCTGAAAAATTGTACAATTGAATTTGTTCGTGGTTTCTAGAAAATTAAATCAATTTGACCCAAAAAATAATGAAATAACTGATGAAATATAAAATACTTAGCCTTAGAATATAGATGAAACAACAGAGCTAATGAATCCGAAACATGGTTTCCGGGCACAACAATGATGATATCAAAAGCGAGAGAGTAAAATTGTAATAAAATATTGTATAGAATATAGTGTAAGTTAACGAGAAAATTTGTGTCCTTTACAATGATAACTGAGCTCCCTATTTATAGCTATGTCTAGGGAAGGAAGTCCTAAAATCATTCCCTTCTTTAATATCAATTGAGGGCCATTGATGAAGATGTAACGTTGGACATAATTGCTAAATTCCTTGTAACGAACCATCATCTTTAATGCTGCAAAATATTTTGTATTAAATGTTACTGGGCGCGACGCATTTAATACTCCTTTGATGATCGTTTTTCCTTCCGGTGACAAGCGGAATAGCTATGTTCCGTGTCCATCCCCATCTTGTGTTCCATGTGTCCTTCCTTTAAGCGACACGTGTCATGACGTATTTTTCTCTTTACAGATAGTCCCCCTGCTTTTTGGAGATACAATCTTGAGTTACCGGGAAGTTGGTAGAAAGCATCTTTGGCAAGAATTACTATAACTCCCTTTGAAGTTCTTTGACAGTTGATTAGACGTACGTCTCTCCGCATTTAACGCCCCGAATACGCGTCATCCCACGATTCAACACAACTTTTATTGATTATTGAGGTAATCATGGCCATGAATTTAGCCGCCAAAAAGTTTACTTATACGCATCATCCATCTCTTATGTACTTCATAATTTCTCAAACTTCTAATTTGCATCTTTATTTCCCAAATTTTCTCTGATCTTCTTCGAACCAGAAATTTTCCCTCCTTTTATTCCGATGGCTTTCTCTTCAAAACATGCTAAGTATTCAAAGGGCAAGAACAGAACCGAGGATTCCGTTCCTCCAACAATGGGTTCTATCATCCCAAGAAGGCTTAGTACTTCGAAGGATTTTGAAGAGAAATTTCTTACTGTTAACCCTCGTACATGGGTTGTTAGTAGGTACCCTTCTTCTATCCGTCCTTCCAGTATTCCTAGCTTCATGCTGTGAAGGAGGGCTGTTGTTGCCCTGAGTAAGATAATTGCTTCTGATCTATCAGAGCGATGACCCTTCCCAAGGAAGGTTTTACATTTTTCTTCACGTATCCTTTTACTTTGGGTGCGCGTTCTTTAAGCGGAGAGCTTGATTCCGTAATTGTGGAGTTTTTCCTTCGCTATCAAATATGCTTGGCACATGTAATTAAGTCGTTCAGTATGGAGGACGATTGCTTGTCTTCGACGCCTGTGCCGGGAAACTAGGGAAGAGCTATCATTATCTCGTATGATGCACCGTTATTCCCGCAAGATTTTCCGAGGAGGTATGATAAACCTCTATAAACGTGGCCACCATGCTCTGTTGACTAGCATGGATGATGACAACGATCGTGGGTGGATAGAATAGTTCGTTACAGTTGCCATAAATGACATTATTCCAACAAGGCTTCATCCTTTCCGGTTTCTTGGAACCGTTCTCGTAAGTTCCCTTTAATACATCTTTTCTTACTAAATATTCATTTATGCTTGTATTGATCCTTCAACCTTCATTGTTACATCGACTTGATGGATCCCATCGGTGGTAGAAGGCTTGGACTGGTGGGTTCATAAGATCTTGGACATCACAACTCTCGAAACCCGTTTGTTGAAAGAGTTGTCCCTTAAATATGGGTGGAAGGCCAAAAAGCATGGTAACTTTAATTTACCTTGTATCCAGTTTTTGTATATGAAGAACTTGGTTTAATCCTTCTGACTTGTTCAAAAAATTAGGTCTACATGCTGGCTCAATTGATATCCCCGAGGACCTTTCGGCTGACCTTGTTGATGCGGCGAGGCTGCTTCAGAAGGCACTTACTCAAACATGCGTCTCCGGGCCTTCATCGGGCACAGGCGTTTCTTCACGAAATCCCTATGTCACGACCCAAAATACTATCTCAGGTCGCGATGGCGCCCAACACCGTAGTTAGGCAAGCCAATTCCAGTTTACTATTGGATTTCATTTAAATTTAGCAAAACCTTTCCATCACTTACTTGATTTAAATTCAAGACGTTACTTGAAGGCGAGTAATTTAGGCGAATTCCAACAGAAACAACCATATGAGTCATAATTTAATATTTACAGCCCAAAATATAATGTCTACTACGCGTGTGCGAGGAACTAGTGTCACAAGTTTACAGGCATCTAGTAGAATGAAAATCCAAAAGAATACGAGTCTGTCCTACTGTCTGAGGAAAAATATAGACAGATAAAATCAAATGAAAGAAAACTCCAAGGTGTTGCTGGAAGTCGTCAGGGAAAACAGCTCACCGAGAAGTCTAAACCAAGTATGAGTTAGGGACGAGCTCTGGACTGATACCCAGATGCACCTGCCTCAGAACCTGTACAATTAAGTACAGAGTGTAGCATGAGTACATAAAATAATATGTACCTGTAAGTATCCAGTCTAATCTGGAAGAAGTAGTGACGAGAGGTCGACTTGACACTTACTAGGGTCCAAACAGTGTAATTATGTGTAAAACTTAAAAAGAGTGACAAGTACAATTGAATAATAGAACAATGAATATCTAGCATGGAGCGAAATCTACTTTGAGTCGAAACTCTAACATGCAAACTTCAAATCTATCATTTCAAGTCATTTAACAATTTAAGTCATGAATAACATCAAATAAGCAGCATGCGCACAATATATATCAGATGGTACAGTTTGGGACAACATAATAGTAAATGTGCACTGTCGGAGGCTCGAACGGCGCGAACCATAGATGCATCTATTAACCTGCTGTGGCGTACGGCCCGCTCCCATGAGAGTAGTGGAAACAATCACTCCACTCGCGGAATATATATACATATTGCAAAGCGGTCACACATAAACATAGCATTTCTCATTTTTGTATTCCGGAAATTTTTGAAGGAAATGCTCACCCATAGCCTAAGGATCATCATTATATAGTTTTTGTATGATTCCATAACTAGTTAGTTGGTAATTCTCTCATTTTCATAAAAATTTAGGTTTTTCGCTAACCCATGATTTCTATCCATTTAAAGTGTTAATCTACCTAGGAATTTAAGTACTAAGCTAAATTTATGATAGGAATTACTTACCTTACAGTAGCTAGGTCGATTGTCTCTTTTGCATGCCCTCAAAAACGCCCAAAGATGAAGAAAGTGTTCAAAAATAGTGGATTCCCGTATTTAAAACAACCTCACTACCTACAGGTTTTTGGAACCTGCGGCTCGAGGACCGCACCTGCAGAGGAGGGGAAAAAGGGCCAGGTTTCTCACCTGCGGGGCAAAGTCCGCACCTGCGGCTCCGCTTCTGAATAGTGATCTGTACCTGCGAAAATAGGCAACAGCACCTGGGGGTCGCACCTGCGAGGCTGGGACGCAGATTCGGTCTCGCACCTGCGGCTAACACTCTGCAGAAGCGGCCTCGCACCTGCGGCTAGCCCTCCGTAGGTGCGGTCGCACTAGATCTGGTGCACCAGCAGTCATTTAAGGCTGGTTTTTGCCTCGCTCGATGCCCGAATGGCATCCGGGACCACCCGAGACCCCGTCCAAATAAATCAATAAGTCCTAAATCATTATACGGACTCGCTCGAGCCTTCGGAACGTCCAAAACAACGCTAACTCTAAAAATCATACCCCAAAACCTATTGGATCAAACTTAAGAACTTTAAGTTCTTGAATTCGCTTTCAATACGCCGAACCTACCTATACTACTCGGAATAACACCAAATTTTGCAAGCAAGTCATAAATGACATAACGGAACCCAGTCTCGGAATTCCGTTTGGACCTCGATAACACAAAAATACGTTCCAAACCTCAATTTGAACTTAAGGAAACTCTTATTTTACTATTTGGCGCCGAAACGCTCCCGGGTCATCCAAAACCCGTTTCGAACATACGCCCAAGTACGAAATCATCATACAAACCTACTGGAACCTTCGAATTTCGATTCCGACGTCGTTTACTAAAAATGTTGACCGAAGTCAAACTTGGCCTTTAAGGCCAACCTTAAGGAACCAAGTGTTCTTATACCATTCCAAACTCCTCCAAATCCCAAACCACCCGTCCCTGCAAGTCATAACTCAGTAAAAGAAACTACAGGAAGTCTCATTTAGGGGCACGGGGTCCTAGAACACAAAACGACCGGTCGGGTCGTTACATTCTCCACCTCTCAAATAAACATTTGTCCTCAAACGGGTCTAGAATCATACCTGGAGTGCTGAATAAGTGTGGATATCTGCTCCGCATGTCCTCGTCGGACTCCCAAGTCACCTCCTCGACTGGTTGGACCCTCTATTGGACCTTTACAGCGGAAACCCTCTTGGACCTCAACTGGCGATCCTGCATGTCAATAACAACAACTAGCTCCTCCTCGTAGCCCAACCTTTCATCCAGCTGAATGGTGCTGAAATATACCATGTGAGAGATGTCGGCGTGGTATCTTCGGAGCATGGACACATGAAAGACCGAATGAACTCCCGATAAACTGGGAGGCAAAGCAAGCTCATAAGCAACCTCTCCAACTCGCCTCAACACCTCGAATGGACCTATAAACCTTGGGCTCGGCTTGCCCTTCTTCCCAACCCTCATAGTACCCTTCATCGGCGAGACTTTCAACAGAACTTTCTCTCCCTCCATAAATGATACATCACGCGCCTTCTGATCCGCGTAACTCTTCTGTCTAGACTGTGGTGTGCGAAGCCTCTCCCGAATCAACCTTACTTTCTCCAAAACATCCTTCACCAGGTCAGTGCCATATAACCTATCCTCGCCAGGCTCAAACCACCCGATAGGAGAACGACATCGCCGACCATACAAGGCCTCAAAAGGAGTTATCTCGATGCTGGACTGGTAACTATTATTATAAGCAAACTCGGCCAAGGGCAAGAACTGGTCCCACTGCCCTCCAAAGTCAATCACACATTCCCTGAGCATGTCCTCCAATATCTTAACTGTCCGCTCCGACTGCCCGTCAGTCTGAGGGTGAAATGTTGTGCTGAGCTCTACCCGGGTTCCCAACTGACTCTGCAATGCCCTCCAGAAGTGCGAGGTGAACTGAGGACCTCGATCTAATATAATGGACACAAGCACATCGTGCAACCGAACTATCCCCCGCATGTAGATCTGGGCCAACCTCTCCAAAGTATAAGTAGTTGCTACTGGAATGAAATGTGCCAACTTGGTCAACTTGTCCACAATGGCCCAAACCGCATCAACCTTCCGTAAAGTCCGAGGCAACCCAACTACGAAGTCCATAGGGATGCGCTCCTATTTCCACTTAGGTATATGCATCTGCTGAAGTAGGCCTCCTGGCCTCTGGTGCTCATACTTAACCTGCTGGAAATTTAGACATCTAGCCACATACTCCACTATGTCTTTCTTCATCCGTCTCCACCAGAAATGATACTTCAAGTCACGATACATCTTCATAGCACCAGGATGAATAAAATACCGTGAGTTGTGAGCCTCCTCTAGAATCCTCTCTCTCAGGCCATCAACATTAGGGACACATAAGTGACCCTGAAGTCTCAGAACACCATCCCCGCCGATAGAAACCTCTTTGGCACCACCCCGTACCACTGTCTCCCATAGCTCTGCCAAGCGCGGATCATCAAACTGCAAAGCCTTTCCCCCAATAATGAAGACTGAGCAACCACACGTGCAAGAACTCAACAGGGCTCTGAAAGGTCCAACCTCACCAAGCGATTAGCCAAGGACTGAATGTCCAAAGCTAGAGGTCTCTCCTCTGCTAAAATATAAGTCAAGCTACCCATACTCTCCGCCTTCCTGCTTAAGGCATCTGCTACCACATTTGCCTTGCCCGGATGATAAAGAATGGTGATGTCATAATACTTTAGCAACTCAATCCACCTACGCTGCCTCAAATTGAGATCCCTCTGCTTGAACAAGTGTTGTAAGCTGCGGTGGTATGTATAAACCTCACAAGACACCCCATACAGGTAGTGCCTCCAAATCTTAAGAGCATGAACAATCGCCGCCAACTCCAAATTGTGCACAGAATACGTTTTCTCATGAACCTTCAACTGACGTGAAGCATATGCAATAACTCTCCCCTCCTGCATCAACACACATCCTAAGCCAACGTGCGAAGCATCGCAATAAACTGTATACATCCTAGAACCGGAAGGCAATACTAGAACTGGTGTTGAGGTCTATATTGTCTTGAGCTTCTGAAAGCTCGCCTCACACTCGTCGGACCATCAGAACGGGGCATTCTTCTTATTCAATCTAATCATAGGAGCTGCAATGGATGAAAAATCCTCCACAAATCGGCGATAATAACCTGCTAGACCCAGGAAGCTCCTGATCTCTGTAGCTGAAGTAGGGCGTGGCCAACTCTGAACAGCATTAATCGTCTTAGGATCAACGTTGATACCCTCTCTGGATACCACATGCCCCAAGAACGCCACAGAATCCAACCAAAACTCACACTTGGAGAAATTAGCATACAACTTCTGTTCTCGCAAAGTCTAGAGCACAACCCTCAAATGCTGCTCGTGCTCCCCCAGACTACGTGAGTAAATCAGAATGTCATCAATAAAGACAATGACAAAAGAATCAATATAAGGCCTGAACACCATGTTCATCAAGTCCATAAATGTTGCTGGGGCATTAGTCAAGCCAAAGGACATCACCAGGAACTTATAATGACCATATCTCGTACGAAAGGCAGTCTTCGAAACATCCGAGTCCCGAATCTTCAGCTGATGGTACCCCGATCTCAAGTCAATCTTAGAAAACACTCGAGCACCCTGCAACTGGTCAAACAAATCATCGATACGCGGCAACGGGTACTTGTTCTTGATGGTGACCCTGTTCAACTGGCGGTAATTAATACACATTTGCATAGTCCCATCCTTCTTCTTCACAAATAGCACTACAGCACCCCAAGGCGATACGTTCGGTCTGATAAACCCCTTAGCCAACAACTCCTCAAGTTGTTCTTTCAATTCCTTCAACTCTTTCGGAGCCATACGGTATGGGGGAATAGATATAGGTTGGGTGCCTGGAGGTAAGTCAATGCAAAAATCACTATCACGATCCGGTGGCATGCCTGGAAGGTCTGAAGGAGATACATCAGCAAACTCTCGAACTATTGGAACTGAATCAATCGTCGGAGTCTCGGCGGTGGTGTCCCGCACATAAGCAAGATAAGCCAAACAATCCTTCTCGACCATATGTCAAGCCTTCAGGAAAGAAATAACCTGACCAGCTGCACTAACTACGGAACCCCTCTACTCTAATCTTGGAATCTCGGGCATGGCTAGAGTAACAGTCTTGGCATGGAAATTTAGAAAGACATGATAAGGATATAGCTAATCCATGCCTAGGATGACCTCAAAATCAACCATATCAAGCAACAGGAGGTCCGCCCTGGTCTCGAACCCACAAAATGTAACCTCACAGGACCGATAAATCCAGTACACAACCACAGAATCGCCCACATAAGTGGATACATAAACAGGAGTACCCAAGGACTCATGAGGAATATCCAGGAAATGAGCAAACAAATCTGATACATATAAATAAGTGGACCCTGGATCAAATAATACCGAGGCATCTCTACCGCATACTGAAATAATACATGTGATCACGACATCTGAGGCCACTACATCTGATCTAGCCAGAATAACATAGAATCTGGCTGGAGCGCCGGATGACTGACCTCCACCGGAATAAACAGGAGTTGACTGGGCTCCCCATGCCTGGCCTCCACCTCTCGGACGACCCCTACCAGCCTGTCCTCCACCTCTGGGTGGACGAACTGCTGGTGCTAATCGAATAGGCTGGTGACCCTGCTACATTGTCTTGCCCCGAAGCCTGGGACAATACCTCTTCATATGACCTGGATCCCCACACTCATAACAACCTCCCGGTACCATGTTCTGCTGCCTTGAAGAAAACCCATGAATGGCTGGAGAGCGATGTGGACTCTCTGGCATAACACTGAAGTAGGGGCTGGAAGACCCCTGAGGACCAGAATATCCTCCGGAGGAACCCTGAATAGCTGGCGGGCAGTAAGAACTCTCTGGTATGGTGCTGAAATAAGGCCTCGCTGGAACACCTCGGGGAGGGGGTGGGGGTTCTGAATATGGAGGCCTACTAGGTTGGCCCCTACCGAACTGACCTTTGCCCCTGGCTGGAGCACCTCTGAAATCTCCAGAAAATCTAGCTCTCTTATACTGGTGACTCTACTCTCTGCCCCTCGATCGATAACCCTCAATCTGGAGAGCAATCTCGACCACAAGCTGATAAAGAGTCCCCATCTCCACCTCTCGGGCCATGTTGGACATAATACCTGAGTGCAACCCAGCTACAAATCTTCGCACTCTCTATGCATCAGTAGGAAGTATCATGAGTGCATGTCGAGACAGCTCAGAAAACCTAGCCTCGTAGTCAGTCACAGACATCTGACCCTACTCTAGTTGCTCAAACTGATACCGCAGCTCTTCCCTCTTAGAGGGTGGAATATATCTGTCCAGGAACAACTGAGTGAACTGTTCCCAAGTGAGGGGAGGAGAATCTGCCGGTCTGCCAAGTATATAGGACTACTACCATCTGCGGGCCCTGCCCTCTAACTGGAAGGTAGTGAAATCAACTCCATGGGACTCTAGTATCCTCATGTTGTGCAGTCTGTCCCTGCACCTATCAATAAAGTCTTGTGCGTCCTCATGACGCTCACCTCCGAAGACATGAGGGTGCAATCTGGCCCATCTATCCAATAGCTTCTGCGGATCGCCGTCCGCAGCTGGTCTGGGCTCAGGTGTTGCTGCTTCTGGCTGGGCCCCGCCCACGGGCAGTGTACCCGGGGTATGATATAGTGTTGATGCATGTCCCGCAGCCTGGGCAGTAGGGGTCTGTGCTCCCCCTCCCGCCTGAGATGTAGCAGGATCCGTTGGAAATAAACCAGCCAGAGTCATGGTGTCCATGAACCGCATCATACGACCCATGACCTCTTGAAATCCCGACGATGTCATAAAGTCCAAAGGGGCAGGATCTGTTGCGGGCACCTCGCCCTGCTCCTCGGTGATGGGATCCCCCACTGGATTCGCTAGGGGTGCAATTGATACAGCTCTGGGACGCCATCATCCCCTACCTCGGGTCGGTGCCCTCAGCCCGGCCTCTACCACGGCCTCGGATGACGGGGGTAGCAGCCCCTCCCGAGTCAAGAACATCGGATGCGCGCGTCCTCACTATCTGTGAGAGAATAGAATAGTGATATTTAGTATACCATCAACTGCACGATAGAAGATGAATAAAGAGAGATTTCCTAACACCCTATAGCCTCCCGAAGATAAATATAGACGTCTCCGTACCGATCCGCCAGACTCTATTGGGTTTGCCCGTAACTTGTGAGACCTACGTGAACCTAGAGCTCTGATACCATGTTGTCACGACCCAAAGTACTATCTCAGGTCGCGATGGCGCCCAACACCGTAGTTAGGCAAGCCAATTTCAATTTACTAATGGGTTTCATTTAAATTTAACAAAACCTTTCCATCACTTACTTGATTTAAATTCAAGACGTTAATTGAAGGCGAGTAATTTAGGCGAATTCCAACAGAAATAACCATATGAGTCATAATTTAATATTTACAGCCCAAAATATAATGTCTACTATCGGAGGGTCAAACGACGCAAACCATAGATGCATCTATTAACCTGTCGTGGCGTACGGCCCGCTCCCATGAGAGTAGTGGAAACAATCACTCCGCTCGCGGAATATATATATATTGCGAAGCGGTCACACATAAACATAGCATTTTTCGTTAAATTCCTTTTTCCAGAAATAATAATGATTTGTCTGAAAACTCCTATTAAGAGGACTTCATGAAACACATTTGCATGCGAAGGGAGTACAAGGCATATAGTAAATTATGAAATTCACAAGGCATGGTGTGAACCTAATTACCCGGACATAACAAGAATAGTCACTACGCACAGACTCTCGTCACATTGTACGTACGTAGACCCCACAATTAATCACACAAAATTGTTTACTTCACTTAAGGGGACAATTCCCTCTTACGAGGTTAGAAAGGAGACTTGCCTCGTGTCAAGTCTACTCCCCGGGTCAAGAATGCGTCCGAAACTCCAAATTCATCTCCCAAGGACTCAAAACTAATCAAATATCACATAAATAAATCAATTTATACTCAAAAGTATGAAATTCCTCTATTTATATGATTATTTCGGCCTAAATTGAAAATTCCCAAAATACACCCCCGAGCCCACAGGCTCGGATTCCGGAAATTTTCGAAGGAAACACTCACCCATAGCCTAAGGATCATCATTATATAGTTTTTGTATGATTCAATAACTAGTTAGTTGGTAATTCTCTCATTTTCATAAAAATCTAGGTTTTTCTCTAACCCATGATTTCTACCCATTTAAAGTGTTAATCTACCTATTAAGTACTAAGCTAAATTTATGATAGGAATTACTTACCTTACAGTAGCTAGGTCGATTGTCTCTTTTGCATGCCCTCAAAATCGCCCAAAGATGAAGAAAGTGTTCAAAAATGGTGGATTCCCGTATTTAAAACAACCTCACTGCCTACAGGTTTTTCGCACCTGCGGCTCGAGGACCGCACCTGCGGAGGAGGGGAAATGGGGCATGGTTTCGCACCTGCTGTTGATACCCAATTTTTCCTCAAATTCTTTTTAAACTTGCATCTTTCAAAATCACTCTTTGTAATAATGAGTATTTTTCATATTTTTATTAAATTATTTTCATGTTTATCTGATATTTTATATTTATATGCATATTTATCATATTTAATTATATGCATATTTATCATTGTTTGGTTTGATATATACATTTGTGATCCATATGAGTGAGACTGGAAAAGGTATTGACTGAGTAAGGCCGAGATCCTGGTATTGAGACAGTTATGAGATTGGACTGCACACCGCAGCGATCATTGAATCATGCCTTCGTTGGCTTGATATAGCGCTTGGGCTTATAGGATCCCCTCCGGAATCTTTACACCCCCAGTGAGCTCACAGATATTGAGGGATGGATTTTCCCTAGGCATGGATCTTGCCTGAAGTTATTGATATTGAGGGATGGATCTTACCTAGACATGGATCTTGTCCAAAGTTGATATATGTGAGGGATGGATCTTCCCTAGACATGGATCTTGTCCGAGTGTTGTATTCCGGAGATGGATCTTCTCCGTGAGGCTGGATTGGCCTTTTTCCTCAGTAATGAGTGACTACGGTCACCGGTGTTTATGCATATTCCGGGATGGATCTTCCATGGGCCTGAGAGCCATATATAGTACTGAGTGGACTTCTGTGGGAGATTTGTGAGAACTATATGCATTTTTACACGGTTTATATGTTGGCATGTAGAGCATATTGAGATATACTTAGCATATTCTGTTGTTATTTTTTTTTATAAACTGTGAACATGTCTAAAATTTTGTACATAAATGATTACAGTTATTGAGCTTTAGTTCGTCACTAACTCTCAGCCCATAGTTTGGGTTCGTTACTTCTGAGTTGGTGTACTCACGTTATCCCCTGCACCTTGTGTGTAGATCCAGGTTCATCGGGACCCGGTAGCGGTTGCGGATTTGCTGATTAGAGTTTCTTTTGGAGTCTTCGAGGTAGCAGCTGGCGATTGCAGCCTCGTCTTTTGCCTCTTTATCTTCCTGTTGCACTTTACTTTTACAGACTATGTTGTCTATTCCCGTATCTTGACATTCTCATGCTGTAGTAGCTCGTGACTGAGTGACACTAGATCCGGGGTTGTAGAACTTAAATTTTGGTTTCAGATATTGTTTAAGACTTCGGATTCATTATTATTATTATCCACAGACTTGTTAAAATAAAAAAATGATATTTCATTGGTAATTGCATTTAGCTTAGATAAAAAGGGGTGGCTTTCCTGATCCACGACAGGCGCCTTCACGATTCTGGAATTGGGTCGTGACAGATTCACACCGGGGCAGCTGGTGTTAAAGAAAATCTTTCCACATCAGGATGAGGCCAAATGGAAATTTTCTCCCAACTGGCAAGGTCCGTATATGGTTCATAGAGTACTGACAGGAGGAGCACTTATACTTGGATGGAGAAATCTGGCCAAAACCAATAAACTCAGATACAGTCAAGTGCTACTATGTGTAACTCTTTGTTTTTATCAATGTTGTAAATTGAACTACGCCTGACCTGATTCCCGTTTAAGAGGGGATACGTAGGCAGCCCTATGAGTTCGGTCACATTTTAATAAATATTTCATTTCCCCCACGAATGGAAACTGGGGCAGAATTTTGAGGAGGGACCTCAAAATTCTGAATCAAGTCAAATCAAGCGCCGCACAAACAATAGTCAGAAGCATTCACCTATCAAACTGGGGCAGAATTTTGAGGAGGGACCTCAAAATTCTGAATCAAGTCAAATCAAGCGCCGCACAAACAATAGTCAGAAGCATTCACCTATCAAACTGGGGCAGAATTTTGAGGAGGACCCTCAAAATTCCATAGTTAGAGAGGTTGCAATGTCTCGAACCGCGTCGTGGTCGTTGGTTCATCCAAAGAAAGTTATTTTTCAATTATATGTTATATCATATTTTTTATAAAACCGTGCATATTTACTTCTCAAAACAGCTTGTTATATCATATTTTTTATAAAACCGTGCATATGTTATATCATATTTTTTATAAAACCGTGCATATGTTATATCATATTTTTTATAAATCCGTGCACATTTTCCAAGCCAGCGGGAAATGCGAACTAACCCTCCCCTTTACAGAACTCACGATTTTCCTTTGGATGGAGGCACGAAGACAGCAAATGACCAAAACATATTATTATCTCTGCAGGACGTATATCTCTCAAAAGACGCTCTCAAACTCGTCGCACATGCTGACATTTACTATCATCGCAAATAACGCTTATTCACCACAATCGTATCACCGCAGTTTATCATCAGCTAAGAACTCTTACTGTCATTTTATTTACATGCACTGCATAGGGATATTCTGCCTTCCGAGGTTCCAAGCTACCTCCCTTGCATTTTTATTCCCTGCATTGCATAAGGCTACTATTCTGCCTTCCGAGGTTCCACGCTACCTCCCTTGCATTTTATTTCCTGCATTGCATAAGGCTACCATTCTGCCTTCCGAGGTTCCACGCTACCTCTCTCCGTATTTTTCTGCATTGCATAAGGCTACCATTTTTCCTTCTGAGGTTCCACGCTACCTCCCCTGCATTTTATTTCATTGCATAAAGCTCTCATCTACCTTGCAAAGCAATCACCTTTCGTGACACTACTTATTTACGCTTTCTTTCGGGCTAAGCTCTGCCTCTGTTCTCTTTTGCAAATCGCAAGACTAAACTCTGTCTTGTTAGCATCATACTACTGCATTCTTCATGGGCTGAACTATCGCCAACTTGTCAAAAGGCATCATCGTTCAGAGGCACCATCTTCATGTCCCGAGAACATCATTTCATAGCCTGCGAATCCCGCACCAAGCGATTCATGGCCAAGGACATCATGGTCTAAGGACGTCATCCTTAAGTGTCCAAAGACAACATTCATAGTCCAGTGGGAACTTGCATCATGTTTATATTATGCACGATATATGCTTGTTATTTATTTGCAATTAATCCGGCTGGGACAGACAGCCAGGCAGGAGCGGACCGCTCTAGTTCTCCGATACAACCCCGTAAAACCTTCCCACTCTTACCTTACCTCGCACCTTGCGTCCGTTCTTGTGAGACATCACCAGTATATTTCACCGATGATTCCAGAACTACATATGGCCTGATTCCTATAAAACCGGGGATATATAGGCAGCTCAGAAGCCAGGGTGCGTCCTAATCCTCTCACGCAGTTCCATTCGGTCAAAATTGACCATCATATATTTACCCGACAACTCTTTCATCCTTCCCGGGTAAAGAGGGGCAGCTGTTGATACCCAATTTTTCCTCAAATTCTTTTCAAACTTGCAGATAAGATTTCAAAATTACTCTTTGTAATAATGAGTATTTTCCATATATTTATTAGATTATTTTCATGTTTATCTGATATTTTATATTTAAATAATTGATCTTAAATTATGTTATAAATAATTTTAAAATATTTCCAGCTCAGTATGTCCTTTTTAATCATTTTTTATCCGTTAGGATTCAATTATTCATAAATTAGCCAATTGGGTCTCATTTAGTTTCAATTACAGTTATTGTTTTGCAATCATAGCCCAATTGTATACTTTATGCTATTAAATTCGGAAATTATTGATTTTTTATATATGTGATATTATTTATCTACCTTAATTTCATTTATTTGACCTCAATTTCATCTTTTATATAATTATTAGTTATTTTATTAATTTTGCTTATTTTTTATGGGTATTTAACTAATAGCCATTTTCTATTNCTGGTTAGGACATGCATATCATGCAATAGAATTCATGTTTAGTTATTAGTTATTTTCATCTTTTATATAATTATTAGTTATTTTATTAATTTTGCTTATTTTTTATGGGTATTTAACTAATATCCATTTTCTATTTCAATTATAACCCCCCCCCCCAATTAACCCAGCCCCAAATCAAATTCTCCACAGCCCGGGTCCTAAACTAACACGGCCCAGCTCCGAACTCATCTGAGTCGTTGATCAAATAAGATAAATGGACCAGATTCCCCTTTCCTTAATTAACTCAAACGACACCCCCCCTATACGACCCCTCATTCTTTCGAGACCACTCATATCTCCACTCATCTCTCTCTCTCTCTCTCTCTAGTCTCTTCTAGAGACTTCTGTCTCTTCAGCTCCGATGAACTCTTCGTCTTCTCCGTCCATCCCCCTTACCGGAGACCTTGAAGCCCTCATCCTCTTGCCTCTCATGGCTCTCATGTGCCGGTGATGTCGTCCTTAAGGCCCTTGAAGGGCGAGAACCCGTATGCTTACACCCCTGGTGTCCTTATTCACCCAAGCATCCAAAGCTTGATTCTGAGAGAGGTTGTGACCTCTAAGGCTCAAGCCATGGCTGTTCGGGGTTCTTTTTCGTCCTCTCAGAGGTTTTCTACGAAACCCTAACATGTGACACTTCTTATTTTCTTAGATCTACACTAGATTCAGGTTTATTACTAGTATTATTACACTTTTTCTCAAAGGTTCTCCGTTTTTAAACAAGTTTTACTTAGGGTTTCTAAATTTTTTCTTCAACGATTTTCTCAAAGTTCCAGTGACTTTTCTCGCATGCTTAAGTGTTTACCACTTTAAATCATGGCTTGTTATGTTAAATCTTTAGTTTTTAACGCTGCTTTAAACCCTTAGTATGCCTGCTTTTTGATTTATATGTGTGTCTGTTTTCACGTGAATGATTCATGTTTCTTTGTGATTGCTGCTTCACTGTGCTACTGAGTCTTTGATTTTGTCG
>ML296168.1:2662-42769 GCA_005239495.1 Nicotiana undulata
AAAACCCTTTGTTATCTCTGAAACTATGTGATTTCAAAACTCCCTTTCAAACTCAACTCTGAGCACTTCACACTATTCTTAGACCTTTAGGTTCCACCTCCCTCAGTGTGAGCATTGCTTAGGGACCTTGAGTTCCCTCTGAACTTTGACACACTGAGGCAGGTAACTCCACACTACACATATCCCAACTTGGGCAATTGCTGGGTGCTGGTATTGGCCAGGGCCCTCACAAGGGTCTTTGGGAGCTTTGCCGCACCCAGACTATGTAAGGCTGTGAAACTCGAAAGAGGTGAGGCTGGAAGATTGGGACTGTTTGAAGGCTCCCTATAGAATAACTTCTTGTTTTCCTTTTCTATAATTACTGTAATTCATTTGATATGGCCTGTAATAATTTGTAAAAAAACAATTGGGGTTGGATAGTGAATATGGGGGGAACTATGCATGTTTAGTGTAGTATGGGTAGAAATCATGGCTATAGGCTTTATTTCCCTATGTGTGCAATAGTATCATGCTTAGGACATGCATACCATGCATTTCAAATCATGCTTAGTTTCTTTATTTCCAGCATGTCTATTATACCCATGACATTTCTTACACCACGTTCCCAGTTATAACTCTAAACAAGTAACAAAATGTATCGCTCATGCATTTTTATAACCTGACATATAGAAACCATGTCTTTAGGATGACACTTTGTGCATTGGATATCCTGCCCCATTAGGATTTCTTATTTATCAGAATCTGAATGCCTAGTTAACATGTATCTAATCTAATGATCTCGCTAAAATGTGGTCAATTGGATTGAAACGTTTTCTTGTATCATCACTCATGTCCCTTAAAATCAGAGCTAAATATGCATGTTCCCTTAGGCAATGTATACGACGCCTAGGCAAACTTTAAGCCTAATGCGCAATTAAAATCAAATTAACTATATTCTACAATGTTGGGATTAATCTGCCTCTTTTAAATTTCCCAAACTTTGATGTCTCTGCTTTCCTGAAATCCACTCTACCTTTGTTAGAATACTCCCATTCTGTTTCGAAATTTTTTTGAAGTTGTGCAATTTTTACTTCCCATTGCTGATTTCAAAACTCTTGTTCCGTTATGCTTTTTTCGAACTTTCAGAGTTACTTCATTATACCAAGTTGTTCTATATCTGAATACTTGCTAAACTATTTTTTAAAACGATTTATTAAAGTCTTACGAACTACTGGATCCTTATACTTACCTTGGATTATTGGATTTCAAATAAAGGTACTCCTGTTTAAATTACTGATTTTCTTAGAACTATAGTTTCTTTCAAATGTTTTCCCTATAATGTTTTCAAAATCTTTTGATAAAGACTTGTACTTGTTTGAAATCCCCTTATCTGAACTTTACTTGCTACTTGTTTATCGTCCAAATTCACAAAACTTCTTGGCTGGGACCCATAGTTGTGGATCTTGAGGGGTGCCTAACGCCTTCCCCTTGGGATAATTTCAAGCCCTTACCCGTTCTCTGGTAACGCAAACTAGTTTATGAGTTATCAACTCTAGGTGCCCTAACGCACCGTTAAAAGCGTTAGGTGGCAACTGTTCCTTTTCCTTTAAGGAGTCCATAATGTCCTAAACCCGATCTCTTCGTACCTAACCCGTGCAGAAAAAGGGGGCGCGACAATGACAGGACTGAGTAAATGAAATCAAATAAACACATAAGGAGACAGCAATATACGACCACTCGGGTCTTAGCATTTTCGGCGTGAAGCCTTAGCACAGAACTTAGCATGATTTCTAGCATGTTCACACTAACCACATTAATAGAAGTGCGGATATAAATCTGTAATAGCTACTAGACGGTGCCCTGGGATGAGCCAGGCCACAAATCACTCGGTGCACGCCTGCACGCCCGTCTCTTGGCATGTGCGTCACCTATTTATAATCATATAGCATATAGTTCGGGGTTTCGAACCCTCATAACCAAGTTTGGAAATGTTACTTACCTCAAAACTGGCAAGAATCCTAGCCCACAATGCCTTTGCCTCTAGATTCGGCCTCCGATTGCTCAAAATCTACCAAAAAATAGATTTATATCATTAATATATGCTAAGGAATGAAGCCCACTCGAAGATTATCAAATTCAACCGAAAATACCGAAATTGTCCCAACCCGACCCCGGACCCACGTCTCGGAATTTTATAAAAATTACAAAACTAGAATCCTCATCCTCCCACGAGTCCATACATACCAAGAACATCAAAATCGGACCTCAAATGGCCCCACAAACCCCCAATTAAAGGTCTCCAATTTACAAGCCCTAATCCCCAAATTTTAGTCACCAAATTCCATAAATTTCACCCCCAATCAGTCAAATAATACCATATAAATGATTTTTAGGTCCAAAAATCTTACCTCCACGAAGAACCCTTTAATTCCCTATTCAAAACCCTCCAAAAAGCTTCAAACCCGGATAAAAATGGTGAAAGATAACCCAACATTCGCAAAGTCCTCCTTATATACCCTCTACCCATGCATCTCGCACCTGCGGCCCATTTTTCTGCATCTGCGGACCGCTTCTTCGGTCCAGACCACTGCATCTGCGGTTTTTCATTAATGGCCCAATTCCCGCCTCTGCGGACCAAGCATCGCACCTGCAGTCCCGTAGATGCGACCAAATAACCGCGTCTGTAGTTTTTCTCTTGAGGGCCCAACTCCGCTCCTGCAATCCCTTTATCGCTTCTCCGGTCTCGCACCTGCGGTCCAAAATCCGCAGGTGCGGAAATGACAGTAACAACAAAACTCAGCAGCAAAAATCAATTTCCAAGCTTCCCGTGGACCACTCAAAACCACCCTGAGGCCCTCGGGACCCCAATCACACATACCAACAAGTCATAAATGATCACCCGGACTTAGTCGAACCCTCGGAACACCCAAAATAACATCGAAACACCAATTCAACCCATGATTCAAGCCTAAGGATCTTCAAACTTTCGAAAATCACCAACGATGCCGAAACTAACCAAACCTCATCCGAATGACCTGAATATTTGCACACACATCCAAAATAAGACTACCAACCTGTTCCAACTTCCGGAACTCCATCCCGACCCCGATAGCTAATTTTCCGTTGCCGACCGGAAATTGCGAAAAACTCAATTTCGCCAATTCAAGCATAATTCTACTCCGTACCTCACAACCACATTCCGAACACACTCCCAAGTCTCAAATCACCTAACGAAGCTATCTGAGCCATAAAATCCACATTCCGAGGCCGTTTACCTAATAGTCAACCTCCAGTTGACTTTTCTAACCATCAGGCCATCTTAAGAGACCAAGTGTCTCAGTTCTCACCACGACCACTCCGAACCCGAACCAACCGACCCAACACAACATAATTAGGTTAAATAACTTATGATAAAGCTGAAACATGGAAAACGGGGCTAATCTTACGGAACGACCGGCTGGGTCGTTACATTCTCCCCCTCTTACACAAACGTTCGTCCTCGAACGTGCCCAGAGTTGTTCCAAAACCACCAAAAATTCCGTGTAACCTATCATGCACATACCCGGGGGTGATCCCACATCACCCTATCCCATATAGGTCAAATAGCACAACACAGTTGAAATTTCGAAATCCAACCTGCCACATAAACCTTAGAATCAAATTTCCACTTCTCAAATAATTTACAAGATCAAAATTCCACACATATAAACTGAATAAGTCTGAACACGATGTATCAAGCCATATATGTAACCCAAGATGTAATCATATAATATACCGCATGACTCAAACACTCATAGCGATAACTCCTAATCACAATAGCTGCTCAACATAACCCAATACCTGTACCTAACCTCTTATAAAGCAATGCCTCGCTCTAACACTTTCATATACTGCCGATGATGAAAGAAACACATAGAAACTAGCAACCATTCGTCCGATCAGCCACTCATGGAGCTCCACCTTTCTCTGACAGAAACTATAGCAGATTCTAAGCCAACTTCGATATCATCCTTCCAACCATGCTGTAGTCAACTCTGGTAGTATTCATTCTAGGACCAAATGACCTCTTCTCATCCAACACAACCACTCTGATGACATGACGCATCAATACAATCAAAATCCATTACCTATGCAACTCGTGCGCTCAATAGCAACATCTTACAAACTCAAATCATAGAAAAGATTCACACGAGAGGACTATCCCGCCATTAACAATTACCCTCACAACACCATGCTAAGAGCCTGCCACACATTGTAAAATCAAAACACACGAATCTGACACCAAGGATCATAACTCCGCTATAATGCGTGATCCCATCCAAACGCTGGTCCACATGAAATACTTCAAGCCACCTTGCTCAAAATCAATAATCATGCGCAATTCGACATCAAGTACTCCAAGTGCATTTCCCTAACCACGGGGGAATTGGATGATACCATGCCACACGAATCAGAAAGAACATAACCAATATGTCTCAATCCCGCAACACCCAATTACTTACCTTACTCAAATCCCGCTATAAAGCCCAAATAAATCCGCACCATATGTGCATATAACCGACAATAACCACTCCTCGCAACACCGAAGGGTAACTCATAGATCACTCCATAATATGAATAAACTCAATGACAATCGAATGGTACATCCCTCAATAATAGCAATTCGGAGTCAATAATTCTGATCCGGTGCAGAACACACACCCATATTGGGACTACCAATAACTCTAGATCAACTCTGGTCACCCACAGCTGTAGGTCCACAATAACTGAATCAAGGCATTTACTAACATCTGGCAAGCTTTGCTCGCATGCTCACATTCCACCAACCACAAAATAATCTGTTTATGAGAACTCTCAGTCTCGAAGTCCATGAAGCGCACAAATTACCATATCTGATCCCAACTCCACCGCTCGAACATATATCACACCCCTAACACTCAATCATTCCATGAGAGATACCCTTAAAATTCTTCTGTGCCATCAAGAAAACTAGAATATCAGCAGTCGATCCAACAAGAGAGCGCCGCAATACCAATGAATCACCCTTAACTCAAACACATTGCCATTTCTGAAATGTATACCCTCATCAAGCCGTACCAATTAGTGATACCACTTATCTAGTCATCTAGAACTGTCCATGCTGCCTAAGAATTTATGACCTTCCTTCTAGAGTTGAACCGAGGCCCCACACATGCAAATCTCAATCTCTACACAAGATACCGCATACCCATGCCATCCTATGATAAATATGAGAACTTCATGCTCCCTTCCGAGTCACAAGAAACTACGTACCCAACTAGCCAAGAACTTTCCATTTGATCCCATTTAGAAGCAAAATCACTATACATCACCTACACCTAAGCCAGTAGAAAATATACATCTCTAACCGTGGTAGAAACCATCAGAAACTATTCGAATCCCATTTGTACAACACCAATCCATCATGAATGAATATTTCTAACTCAAACTAGCTACGCAGGTCACCAAACCCAATAGCATCGCTAAGAAACACCTGTAAAACCTCATTGCCTCATAAACACCCAAAGAACTAATCATATCCCTTACCATGCCAGTCTGACCTACTACAAAGCTGTCTTTTTATCCAAGTTCCTTTTGACTTACCTTCGAATTGATACTTCTCCTTGCCATAACACCTCAATTCTCAACCTAGACTCAACACACGAGACCCAAGCATAAGACTGTTTCGCCTAAGGTTCGTAAGTCGCTGAATACTCTCTCAGATATCCCCAAAAGTACCACATTCAGAATACTTACCCTGTAGAGACTTCTTGCGAATCTAAAGCCATTACCTTTACTTTCCTGATACTGATATGTAGAATCCATGATAATGTAGAAATGTCACAAGTTTCGACACCCTCCACATAAATCTCAGTTCTAGCCAAATACATATCTTGACGGTTCCCAATTGTTATGTATAAACCTTGAACCCATCAGAACCATTCTCGAGAGTCATCCACTCTACACAAATCTAAATTACACTGATCAAGCAGACCGAACGACCTGGCCTCATTTGCACACCAACATACTACGAGGTAATCCACACACTTGAAGCAACAAGCAAATTCATACACTGCACACACTACACCTTTTACAATTACATCTCAATCATTCAATAAAACCCATCTACCCATGGAGTACATTACAACCTGTATCGAAGAATTTCCATTACTCGAGTCATTCCCAGAATCCACCTCTGCAGGTCATATCTGATTCATCAGTATACCTCGAACCGAAACCAATACAACACATAATCGTGCAATTAACTTACCATTAGTAGGCTCCCCCACTTGGCTCAAAGCCATAGGTCAAAACAATCAATAACTCACAATGTCCATACGGTAACACCGCCGTCATATTACAGTGAGATTCAACTAAATCCTTCATAATCTCATATATAACTCAAACTATTTAACATCTCAAATCATCTGCAATCTCGCATTCACCATTGCAACAGCCGTGCCAACTTCCACAAGCGATCTAAACTCAACTTACAACATATAACATTTACTAGTAAAGGAGTACTTGCCATAAAACCACCTAAGGATCACACAACCTCAGGACACTCCGGGGGAGATAACCCCGCTTGCTTAGCCTCAAACTGATATCATCTCTATACCCCTCAAAAAATCATAGCTATCACGCAATCACTATACCCTCCCGCATTAAAACACGACCAATGCCTATCCTCGAGGCATCAAGATATGCGGTATAAGAACCTGAAATTGATGGCAGAGCTAACACTGGAGCTGTGGTCAAAGAAATCTTGAGCTTCTGGAAGCTCTATCCACACTCGTCTGACCACATGGATACTCTCACTAGACAATACGTGTCCCAAGAATGCTACTGAACTAAGCCAAAATTCACACTTGGAGAACTTTGCATAAAGCTTCTCCTCCCACGATCTCTACAATATGACTCTCAAATGCTGAGCATGCTCTTCCTAGCTACGAGAATGTACAAAGATGTCATCAATGAATACAATAATGAAGTAGTATAAATACAGCTGGAATACACTGTTAATCAAATACATGAATGCTACTGGGGTATTGGTCAGCCCAAAAGACATCATCAGGAACTCATAACACAACAGGAAGATTCCAATTCCCTCCACCACTAAACTACGTGAGAGGTCCTTCAATACACTCACAACTCGAGGCCATATGCCAACTCGAGACAAAAGTCAAATACTCAATAGTCCTTGCTACATATCCAGCCAATTATTTTTGTCACAATCAAATAATCTGAACACATCTCACCATCGAATCACCCTCGCCACATAGTCATCTAGTCACAAAATCCCACCAATAAGGACACACACGGACATATAAGTCCCAAATGCACGTGCTCACACAATCAAAATCTCAGCTCTCAAGCAATAGAAAAAAACCCGACTGGCCCATTATCAACATGCTAAAATTACATCTCGCACCTTACCCGTGGAAGTCACAAGCCGTCGATGCGCAGCTGATACCGAGCGCTCACGTGCGCATTCGAATACATGAAAGGGATTCAAAGAGTTACTCTTTCTGCTAAATAAATGGATTCGCACGACAAGAATTCAAGAATGTGAGATTTTTCCTAAGGGTTATGTAGCCTCTCGAAGATAAGTACAGACGTCTCCGTACCGATCCGCAAGACTCTACTAAACCTGCTCATGACTGGTGAGACCTATTTAACCTAGAGCTCTGATACCAACTTGGCACGACCCCAAATACCCAATCGTGATGGTGCCTATCGTGAAATTAGGCAAGCCACACATTTCATTGCTCAAAGTTGTTTTCAGGAAAAATCATTATAGTTACAGCAAGATATAAATATGACACGTAGATAGAGAAGGAGATAATCGAGGCTGCGATCGCCAGCTGCTACCTCGATGCCTTCAAAGGAACTCTGACCGCAGGTCAACCACTACTACCGGGTCCCGATATACCTAGATCTGCACACAAGGTGCAAGGGATAACGTGACTACACCAACTCAGAAGTAACGAACTCAAACTATGGGTTGAGAGGTAGTGACAGACTAAACCTCAACAATTATAATAATCAGCGTACAGAAATTAGACATGTTCACAGTTTATCAGATAATGAAACAAAATATGCCAGGTATGACCAGTATCCCATTTATAACCCTATATACTCTATATGCCTATATATATATATATATATATATATATATATATATATATATGTAACCAGTGTGGAAATGCACAAAGTGCTCACAACCCTCACACAGAAATCCACTCAGTATTGTATCTGGCTCTCAGTACCAGGGAAGATCCACCCCAGAATGTGCATAAAACATCGGTGACCGTAGTCACTCAGTACTGAGGAAAAGGCCAATCCAGCACCACGGAGAAGATCCATCTCCGGAATACAACACTCAGACAAAATCCATGTCCAGGGATGATCCATCCCTCACATATCATCGACTTCAGATAAGATCCATGTCTAGGGAAGATCCATCCCTCAATATCCATGCGCTCACTGGGTGTGTAAAGACTCCGGAGGTGCTCCAATTATCCCAAGCGCTATATCAAGCCAACAAAGGCATGATTAGAGTATCACTGGGGTGTGCAGTCTGATCTCATAATTGTCTCTCAATAACAGGCTCTCGGCCTCACTTAGTGAATACTCTCCAGTCTCGCTCACATGGGCTCACAGATGCATGAACTAGCCCGAAACAATGATAAATGCACACAATTGACAATTACCGAGACTGAGGCATGAAATGATATGCTATGACTGGACTGATAAAATGAAATCAAATAAGCACATAAGGAGACAACAATATACGACTATTTGGGTCTCAACATTTTCGGCGTGAAGCCTTAGCACTGAACTTAGCATGATTTCTAGCATGTTCACACTAACCACATCAATAGAAGTGCGGATATCAATCCGTAATAGCTACTAGACGAAGCCCTAGGATGAGTCAGACCACAAATCACTCGGTGCACACCTGCACGCCCGTCACTTGGCATGTGCGTCACCTATTTATAATCATATAGAATATAGTTCGGGGTTTTGAACCCTCATAACCAAGTTTGGAAATGTTACTTACCTCAAAACCGGTAAGAATCCTAGCCCACAAAGCCATTGCCTCTAGATTCGGCCTCCGATTGCTTCAAATCTACCAAAAATCAGATTTATATCATTAATATATACTAAGGAATGAAGCCCACTCGAAAATTATCAAATTCAACCAAAAATCCCGAAATTGGCCCAAACCGACCCCCAAGCCCACATCTCGGAATTCGATAAAAATAACAAAACTAGAATCCTCATCCTCCCACGAGTCCATACATACCAAGAACATCGAAATCAGACCTCAAATGACCCCTCAAACCCCCAATTAAAGGTCTCCAATTTACAAGCCCTAATCCCCAAATTTTAGTCACCAATTTCCACAATTCACCTCTGATCAGTCAAATAATACCATATAAATGAGTTTTAGGTACAAAAATCTTACCTCCACGAAGAACCCTTGAATTCCTTCTTCAAAACACTTCAAAAAGCTTAAAACCCGGATAAAAATGGTGGAAGATAACCCAAGATTTGCGAAGTCCTCCTTATATACCCTCTGCCTAGGCATCTCGCACTTGTGGCCCATTTTTCCGCATCTGCGGTCCAGACCACCGCATTTGCGGTTTTTCATTAATGGCCCAATTCCCGCATTTGTAGACAAGGAATCGCACTTGTGGTCCCGCAGATGCAACCAAATAACTGCACCTGCGATCCTTTTTTTCACTTCTGCGATCTCGCACCTACGGTCCAAAATTCGCAGGTGCGGAAATGACAGTAGCAGCAAACCTCAGCAGCAAAAATCAATTTCCAAGCTTCCCGTCAACCACTCAAAACCACCCCGAGACCCTCGGTATCCCAACCAAACATACCAACAAGTCATAAATGATCACCCGGACTTAGTCGAACCCTCGGAACACCCAAAATAACATCGAAACACCAATTCAACCCATGATTCAAGCCTAAGGATCTTCAAAGTTCCAAAAATCACCAACGATGCCGATCTAACCAAACCTCGTCCGAATGACCTGAAAATTTGCACAAAAATAAAAAATAACACTACGAACCTATTCCATTTTCTGGAATTCCATTCCGACCCTGATAGCTAATTTTCCACTGCTGATCGAAAATTGCCAAAAACTCAATTCCTCCAATTCAAGCTTAATTCTACTCCGGACCTCACAACCACATTCTGAACACACTCCTAAGTCCCAAATCACCTAATGAAGCTATCTGATCCATAAAATCCACATTCCGAGGTCGTTTACCTAATAGTCAACCTCTAGTTGACTTTTCTAACCATCATGCCAACTTAAGAGACCAAGTGTCTCATTTCTCACCACGACCACTCCGAACCCGAACCAACCGACCCAACACAACATAATTAGATTAAATAACTAATGATAAAGCTAAAACAGGGAAAACGAGGCTAATCTCACGGAACAACTAGCCGGGTCGTTACACCACTTCTAAGAAATAACCCTCCTCACCAAGACCTGTATAATCCACGTCCTCCCCAAAATAACTACCAATATAATAACCTTCCCTGTGAACCACCCAGAAAGACTGACTTAACACCCATCAGTGAGTCATATTCATGTCTCTTCCCAAAATTAGTCTAAATGGGCCTTTTGCAACCTGTACCTCCAAACAAACAGAACCCAGAATCTCCATCCTATTGGCCGGGTACCAGGTGCGCTTATCACTCCGGGGCAGTAGGGCATGACACCAAGGACTGTTGGACCCTTAAAAGAGCGATCAAAAACTTGATTAAATAGAAGAAGGTAGTGCTAAGGGATGAGGAATTCCCCAATGTAACCAAGAACCTGTTACCGGCCCACAACAAAGGGCTAGTCATCAGGATGATTTGTGAAGATAAAGAATTCGACCCTGCATTGAAAGCCATTATTGCCATCGCTGATACAGAAAAGAAACCTAAAACAGTGGCAAAACAGGTCAGGGATGAAAAGGAGACAAAGCCCACTCTCCAAAATGAAGAAAAGTCCGAGGAAGCAGAGACAGGGGCATCGCCCGCCAAAGAGGCCATACTCTACATCCCAAGAGCTCCCATAAATAAGCAGCTCATGTTAAGCCCTATAAAGAGGTTGGAGCAAAGGAAAACCACATCAAATTTTCCATAAATATATGTACCAAAGTGGGCGTATGTGGCATGGAGGCCAGTCTTCCCCCCGAGGTTGGATGAGCCTTATATCATTAGTCGCACACCACAAATTCCCATAAGAGACACTACTGCCATCCCTTGGAAATACAACCAGATGCTGGTCACCTATAAAGGGAAGGAAGTTAGAGGAGAAGTGAATGAAACAAACCAATCCGAGAAGTATCATAACCCACAAGAATTGAACAAAACCAAGCTGAAGCGTTTCCCCCTCAAAAAGCTTGTTACTGCCGAAGAAGCGAAGGAATTCTTCCGGAATATGAAAACATCGGAGTATACTGTAATTGATGAACTTATAAAGGCTCCATCCTAGGTTTCACTCTTGTCTCTATTGTTGAGTTCAAACGAGCACCAAAAGGTGCTCCTGAAGACGCTAAATGAGGTGTATGTACCAATCGAGACCATGGTTGAACAGTTAGAAAGAATGGCAGAGCGTTTCTTCGAAGTTAACCGAATCTCCTTCAGCCAAAATGACTTCCGAAGGAGCTTCCCATAACAAGGCCTTACACTTGACGGTCAAGTATGAGGGATATTATGTGAAAAGGGTCATGCTGGACGGCGGGTCCGGAGTAGATATTTGCTCTCTATCAACATTGCAAAGAATGGAAATTGGGACTGAAAGGATCAGGCTGAACAATGTTTATGTTTGTGATTTCAACGGTGTGAAGAGGGATACTATAGAAGAAATTGACTTAATCCTAACCATCAGCCCCGTAGATTTTGACGTAACATTCCAAGTTCTGGACATGGACACTTCCTATAACTTTCTACTAGGAAGACCTTGGATCCATGTTGCGGGAGCCATGCCCTCTACTCTCCATCAAATGGTCAAGTTCGAACATGAGAACCAAGAAAAAGTTGTCCATGGAGAAGATGAACATTCAATATACATGGACCCGTCAGTCCCATGTCTCGAAGAAAGAGAAGGAAGTGAGCACATCGTTTACCAAGCATTTGAAATTGTGCTCTCCGACCAGTGCGAGGAAGGAACCACATGTCCCCAACCTTGTTTATCAAGCGCATCAATCATGGCAGCGAAATGATCAAACATGGATACAAGACCGAGAAAGGGCTCGGGGCATCCTTGCAGGGCATCACATAACCTATTACTTTGCCTGCCAATAAGAAATTATTTGCCATAGGTTTTCAGGATACCGATGCCGATGAAAAATGGGCTGATAAACATAAGAAAGATGGGTGGGTTTTGTCTCAGCCAATCCCGCACCTCGCCAGATCGTTTGTTAGGCCAAGATATATAGAAAGGAAGAAGAGGCCTTTACGGCCGATGAAGTTGAGGATATCTATGAAGCAATGAGGCAAATGCTCTACGAAGTCCACATGGTCCAGCCTGGTGAAGGATCGAGCACTGCTGAGGTGCAATACATGGGACCCAAGGCTAAATTGCAAAAATGGAAAGCTACTCCATTCCCAGTCAGGCGGGAATCTCGGTAGTCCATTCTTGCCATCCTTTCTGCATTCCGAGTTATTTCAGGGTGTAACTCGAGTGTTTTTAATTTTATTGTTTTTTAAATTCCAATGTAAATCCTGCTATCTTCAAATTCAATGAAATGAAATAAATATTTCATCGTCTATGGATCTTTTTCTGTTATTCTTTCTGATTTTGTTATTTTTCTTATTTTTTCAGTCCTAATAATGCGTCCTCAAATAACATGACATGTTTGCGTACTTCATGCATAGATCCTAAAATGTTGTCTAACTGTGAAATAATGAATCAGGAGCTCAAATATGATGAAGATGATGCTTTTAGGAAAATAAATCAAGAATTGGAACAATTTGAGAATAATCCTAAGCCAAACCTAAATGAAACTGAGCCAATCAATTTGGGCAATTCAGACTAGGTCAGGGAGACCATGATAAGCATTCACGCTGAGGAAAAAACTAGAGATGCATTGATCCAACTCTTGTTTGAATTTAAATATGTATTTGCATGGTCTTACGATGATATGACAGGACTAAGTGTCGATCTAGTGGTACACAAATTGCAAACTTATCCCGATTATCCACCTGTCCAACAAAAGCAAAGAAAATTCAAAACAGACATCAGCGACAGGATTAAAGAAGAGGTTGCCAAACAATTAAAAGCCGGTGTGATTCGAGTGGTCCGGTACACCACATGGTTAGCAAATGTTGTCCCAGTACCAAAAAAGGATAGGAAGATCCGAGTATGTGTTGACTACAGGGATTTGAATAAAGCGAGTCCCAAGGACAACTTTCCATTACCAAACATCCACATCCTTGTCGATAATTATGCCAAACATGAGGTATAGTCTTTTGTGGATTGTTATGCTGGGTATCATCAAGTCCTGATGGATGAAGAAGATGCGGAAAAGACACATTTCACCACACCATGGGGGACCTATTGTTACAGGGTCATGCCATTTTGTTTGAAAAACACTGGGGCAACTTACATGAGAGGTATGACTGCCATCTTCCATGACAAGGTGCACCAAGAAATAGAGGTGTATATTGATGATGTAATTATTAAATCCAGAAAATAAGAAGGCCATGTTAGAGATTTGAGAAAGTTCTTTGAGCGTCTACGTAAGTATGACTTGAAATTGAACCCTGCTAAATGTGCATTTGGGGTTCCATCTGGAAACAATTGGGGTTTATAGTTAGTCGAAGGGGTATTGAATTAGATCCAATAAATATAAAATCTATCCGAGATCTGCCGCCTCCAAAAACCAAGAAAGAGGTCATGAGCTTGCTGGAAAATTAAACTGCATCAGCCGGTTCATCACACAACTTACGGCCACCTATGAGCCCATATTTAAGCTGCTAAAGAAAGATGCGGCGATTAAATGGACAGATGAGTGCCAAGAAGATTTTGACAAGATCAAAGAATATTTGTCAAATCCGCCAGTGTTGGTCCCATATGAGCCCAGAAGACCTTTGTTCTTGTACCTAGAAGTCTTGGAGAATTCTTTTGGCTGTGTCATCGGGCAACATGATGCTACCGGGAAGCAAGCGCAAGCCATCTACTATCTGAGCAAGAAATTTACTAGGTATGAAGACAAATACACTTTGCTAGAAAGAACTTGTTGTGCCTTAACTTGGGTCGCTCAAAAGCTCAGACATTATTTGTTGATCATTTGGCTGAAAACCCGATTGATGATGAATACCAACCCTTAAGCACTTATTTCCCGGACGAGGAAGTAAATTCAGTTGAAGTAATCCCAGAAGACACTAAACCTTGGAAAATGTTCTTTGATGGAGCAGTAAATACAAAAGGTGTTGGGATTGGGGCAACTTTGATTTTGCCCATGGGACAACACTATCCGGCCCCCCGTCTTCGGTTATTCTATACAAACAACACTGCTGAATATAAAGCTTGCATAATGGGCATGAACATGGAAATTGATACGGATGTAGAGGAATTATTAATCATGGGTGACTCTGATTTGATCATTCGGAAAGCACAACGCGAATGGGAAACTCGAGATATCAATTTTATTCCATATAGACAACATGTGGAAGATCTTAGCAAGCGGTTCAAATTCGTTGAATTCAGGTATATTCCTCGATTCCACAATGAGTTATTTGACGCATTAGCTACCTTAGTTGCAATGCCGCTGTATCCGGGAAATGTCCATATTGACCCGTTGGAGATTCAAATCCGAGAAAGACATGGTTGTTGAAACATAGTTGAAGTAGAACCCGATGTCCAGTCGTGGTATCATGATATCAAAAGGTTCTTGAAAACAAAAGAATACCCGGAGCAGGCCAATGGAGACCAAAATAGAACCATTAGAAGGCTCGCCAGTAGTTTCTTCTTAAGCAGAGAAGTGTTGTATAAAAGAACTCCAGATTTGAATCTATTAAGGTGTGTGGACGCCAAAGAAAAGATCAAGAACAAAGTGCATTTGGGAGTATGCGAACCCCATATGAACATATATGTCCTTGCAAAGAAAATCCTGCGGGCAAGGTATTACTAGATGACCATGGAAATATATTGTTACATTTTTGTCCGGAAGTGCCATCAGTGTCAGATACACGGTGACCTGATTCATGCACCACCCTCAGAGTTGCATCCTATGTCAGCACCTTGGCCGTTCGTTGCTCGGGGAATGGATGTCATTGGGCCGATCGAGCCGAAAGCTTCAAATGGACATAGATTTATCTTGGTTTCCATCGACTATTTCACAACATGGGACGAAGCGGTCACTTTCAAAGCCGTCACTAAGAAAGCAATGGTGGACTTCATGCATTCAAACATTATCTGTCATTTTGGTATTCCAAAAACTATCATTACTGACAATGTTGTGAATCTGAACAATCATTTGATGAGGAAGGTATGTGACCAATTTAAAATTACACACCATAATTCCACCCCTTACCGACCCAAAGCCAATGGCGCACTGTTGAAGCGGAAAATAAAAACATCAAGAAAATGCTCAGGAAAATGATCCAAAGTTCTAGGCAATGGCACGAGAAGTTGCCTTTCGCATTATTGGGACATCGCATGACCGTGCGCACATCAGTTGGGGCTACGCCTTATTTATTGGTTTATGGCACTGAAGCCGTAATACCTGCAGAAGTCGAAATTCCCTCTCTTCGAATCATTGTTGAAGCTGAAATTGAGGACGATAAATGGTCAAAACCCGACTGGAACAATTAACTATGATTGATGAGAAAAGAATGTTCGCGGTTTGTCACGGGCAGTTGTACCAACAAATAATGGCCCGCGCCTATAACAAAAAAGTGCGGCCTAGGAACTTCGAAGTGGGGCAACTCATCCTAAGGCGTATTCTCCTGCATCATGAAGAGGCGAAATGAAAATTCGCCCCAAATTGGAAAGGTCCATACATTATAAGAAAATTGCATCCAAAAGAGGGAATTGTACTTAGGAGACATCGAAGGAAGTGACCACGAAACGGCTGTCAATGCAGATGCAGTCAAAAGGTATTATGTTTGACCTTTTTCGCGGTTTTGACACTCTCCGATTAGAATGACGAAGGATTTCATGCTCTCTACCCCAAACACTATCAACTTTTGTAAACCCTTTTGAGCCTTCTATTCTTCTTTCATCACTCTCCTTGGAACCAAAGTTGTCTAAAAAAAACCAAAACGAAAATAAAAAATCAAGAATCAAAACAAAAAGAAAAATGTTTCCCTAAGCTACGTTCGACTTAATTCCGAAAGGATACGTAGGCAGCCTCTCTTCGGGGTTCAGTCACACTAAAATTAAATCCAAATTCCCCCGGAAGATGAAACTGGGGCAGAATTTACAATGGTTTGGCGACGTTTTCGCCGGAAAGGTTCCAAAGTTGTAATTCAATCCAAACTCCTTTTACCTAAATCTTGTTCAAGTCCTTCCGATAAATTGGTAAAGATGTCCAAAATTGGAGGATACAGTTACTTGGATCTGATGCAACCAAATGAGAGAAACAAAATGAGAGAGTCTTATCTGTGAAAACACACACGGGCATTGTGAGGCTAGTAAATAGAGAAACTAAAATGAGAGAGTCTTGTTAGTGAAAACTCGCAAAGATAACTACAAGGCGACGGTGAGAAGAGAAATGAGAGAGGTTAGTTGGTGAAAACCCTCAAAGGGCACCACTGATCGAAAAAAGGATAATTGGTAACTGACATGGATACAGTCTGGGGCAAGGTTTCTCAATCTCGAGGTAATAGTTGTGATGAATTTCTGAGAGTTAGACGGTTTGCACAGATTAGGCATCCAGTCCAAGAGGCATGTCATGTTCATTGAAGGTCGCATACACTCCAGATAAGTCCTTCTTTCCTTTCCCCGAAAGGGATACTTCTTGTCTAAGTTCATTTTTTCCCGTTCCATTATTTATTTTCTTTCAATTCCTTTCCATCTAATTCTATTCTAAAATAAGACAAAGAAAAGATGGAAAGAACGATCTACAAGGTTCTCATTTGATACGATCTAGTATGCAAAAAGTCACCCAGCCTCGTCAGGGGCATCAAGTCAACCTCGACTGGCCATGGCGGCCGATGCTTCAAGATCAAAACTCTTAGAAAGAGGAAATTAAAGTGAGTTACGTATAAAGGTATATGAAGTTGAAAAGGTAGAGTCCCACGTGGCTAACCGTCTCGGCAATGTTTGAAAAGCCAAGGTACCCCAAATGCTCTGAAATTAAAGTTGGAAGAAAGAAGCCAAAAATGAAAGGCCGATGAAGGCGAAATAAAGTTGGAAAAGGTTAAGTCCTAAGCGACTAGCCGTTGCAGAAAAGTTTGAGGAGCCAAACAATCCCCCAATGCACCGAAGTAAAACAAAAAAAAAGAAAAGAAAAACAAGTCAGAAGTGAAAGACCTACAAAGGCAAATAAAGTCAAAAATGTTGAGTCTCGCTCGACCAACCACCATGGCAATGTCTAGAAAAGCTAAGGTATCCAAGGTTAGAAATGAAATCAATCCCCAGTAAGCAGCAGTCGAAATATTCGTAAAAATGACAGGCCGAGATCAAGTGGCTGAAATAATCAAGGCCACAAAACCAACCACCGTTTTAAACTAATAAATTTTTCTTTGTTTGAAAAACAGGAAACATGTGCAATCCAAAAGCAACCTTTCAAGAAGCAGGAGCAATCAAAATAAGTTTCTCAAAAACTAGAAACAACTTTGCAAAAACGACTTCAAAAGGGAAGTTTCCTTCGAATTCTTTCCTGCATTGACTTATCCTCTCAAAATAAAGGAAGAAAAGAAGAAAAGAAGAAATGATGACTTATCCTCTCAAAATTATAGAGCCTCCAATCCCTATCCACACCTTTTCCAACATAAGGTCTCCATTCCCTAGTTGATGCCAACACAACTCGATGCATACATAGGATATTCCATTCCTTAGTTGATGCCAACGTAGGGTCCCACTCCTTAGTTGATGCCAGCATAACCTGATGAATTTTCCAACATAGGGTCTAACTCCCTAGTTGATGCCAAGATAACCTAATGACTTTTCCAACATAGGGCCCCACTGCCTAGTTGATGCCAGCATAACCTGATGACTTTTCCAACATAGTGTCCCACTTCCTAGTTGATGCCAACATAACATGATGACTTTTCCAACATAGGGTCTCACTCCCTAGTTGATGCCAGCATAACCTGATGACTTTTCCAACATAGTGTCCCACTTCCTAGTTGATGCCAACATAACATGATGACTTTTCCAACATAGGGTCTCACTCCCTAGTTGATGCCAGCATAACCTGATGACTTTTCCAACATATGGTCTCACTCCCTAGTTTATGCAAGCATAACCTGATGACTTTCCAACATAGGGTCCCACTCTCTAGTTGATGCTAGCATAACCTGATGACTTTTCCATCATAAGGTCCCACTCCCTAGTTGATGCCAGTATAACCTGATGACTTTTCCAACATAGGGTCCCACTCCCTAGTGATGCCAGCATAACCAGATGACTTTTCCAACATAGGGTCCCACTCCCTAGTTGATGCAAGCATAACCTGATGACATCTCCAACATAGGGTCCCACTCTCTAGTTGATGCCAGCATAACCTGATCACGTTTCCAACATAGGGTCCCACTCCCTAGTTGATGCCAGCATAACCTGATCACGTTTCCAACATAGGGTCCCACTCCCTTGTTGATGCCAGCATAACCTGATGACTTTTCCAACATAGAGTCCCGCTCCCTAGTTGATGCCAGCATAACCTGATACCAACATAGGGTCTCCACTCCCTAGTTGATGATTTTCCAACATAGGGTCTCCAATCCCGAGTTGATTTCACCTTTAGACATGGGGTCTCCACTCCCTAGTCTACATTTACTACGGGTACACCAGTACCGTCTTTCATCACTTTCAATAATGAAGTAGTATAGAATTTTGTTACATAACTCGCGAAATTTTCCTAGTGAAAACAGGGGCAGAAAATTTCGTTCATTTGTTTTGATTTTGCGCAGATTACACTTTAGGACACTGGATTCGAGACGACCAAAAGAAAAAGTTTCAATCCAGAATAAAAGAAAAGAATAAAAGAGAAAGTTAAACCCAAAGTGCAGAAGTGGAGAAGACGTGGACTGCTCTGGACAAGATTGAAGTCATCAGTTCTGTATGTCCCGCCTTGATCCAAAAGATGAGAATATTGAACCAGCATCGACGACTAACAAGCATCAAGATCTAGGTCAGAGTCAACATAAAGAACTAGCCAAGACTCAAGAACAAGCTTCGGAAATTTACAGATAGGGATCTTGTAACTCGTAGTTGATAGTCTTAGTTAGTCTTTTTCGTTTTGTTACTTCGGTGTAATAAGGAGCTCAGCAACAGTAACAACATCGACAACAACAGTGAAATCACAACTTTCTGGTAGTCCCACCTCCAAAAACTTCCAGAACTATACTGACTTGATTCCTTTATAGCCAAGGATATGTAGGCATCCTTTGAATCAAGGTTCGGTCAAACTTTTCCAAAGTTCTTTCCATGGAGTACCTAAACGGGTAAAAGTTGTTCATAACTTCTCACTTTGTCTTTGCCTGAAAACCTTTCGTATTTCCGAGCAAAAATGGGCAGTTGTGAGCATGTAATTTTTACCTTACTAAAATATTCCTACAAAATTAATGAATAAATTAGTATTATTTATTTTTAGATTTTGTTTAAGAATTTTTGGTGTTTATTTTGGAATTATTTGCATTTCTAGTCGCATTTTTATTTTTCAAATAACAAAAGCTAGAGGGGCCAAACAAAATCAGAAAATTAGGGGTATTAGGAAGGAGTTATCTAGAAGCGGTTTAATTGTAACATAAGGTTTTCATGGATGAATTTTCTGATGTTTAAAAGAGTAAAATTAGAAGAAACTTCTATAAAGGGATATTTGTCCCAATGTTGAAGAAAATGTGCTGAAATTTGGATAAAAGGACAGTTGTACCAAAATCTGTTAAACGTTTATGCTGGAATATCTCCCCCCCCCCCCCCCNGCACCACTACCCTCTATAAAAAGGGACTCACACTCTCTCATTGAACACACGAAAATACTCTCTGAAAATTCACACTCATTCCTTCATTTTCAAGACTGATTTCTATACAGAATTTCTGCATCTTTACACTCTCAAAAGTTCAAAATGCTTTTTCTTTGAACTTTGGTTTTCTAAGTTGGATCTTGAGCTGAAATTGGAGTTTTAGGCTGGAATTTCTTCCTTGTTGTTACTTTCTTACCTGCTGCTGCTTTTTCTGAGTTTCCTCTTTGTTTTTCTAACCTTTATTTGGTCTCACTTCTTTGATTCCCACTTTAGGTATGTTGAAATCTCATCTATCGCTCTCTTGGAAATGTATATGTGAAATATGAGTTGCTATTCTTGTTGAAGTTATATGTTCCTGTTTTTCTGGGTTTACTGGTTTTCTTTTCTCTGAACCTTTCTGGAAATTATATCTTATTTCTCTAAGTTAATGAATGAATTCTATTTGGTGTTTTATTTGTTCAAAACTTTGTGGATTTAGTTTCTGTTAGCTGCTAAATAGCCCAAAGAGCTATGTTTCTTGCTCTAAACCTATATTAAGTGTTCATATATCTATCACCCTCATGCTTGGTTTTGAGTTTGTTCAAGTTGTTTTTAATGATATTCTCTCTCTCAATGCTTGGTGTGTTTAACTGATCATAAGCATGCTAGTTTATTTCTGCCTGGTATTGGTAGTAGATGATCATTGGCTAGGAACTTCATTTCACATTTGAGGCAATTTAGGAGTAAAGGTGTAAGTCTGACCACCAGTTGGTCAGATTTGCATATGAACAGGCAATGAAATCTGCTCAAACTATGAAGTATGATGACATTTCTGCCTGCTGCCCTGATTGAAGGAAAGACATGAGTAGTATAGTTTGAAGCTTGTAAATTACAGTTTGGTTATTTAGATTTCGGAACAAAAGTTATTGTTTAACCAAAGAATCAGATTCTTTGACCAAAGCTAATTTTAGGATAAACGTGAGTTTCTGATAACCAAAGAAATGATGATAATTATGAATAAGTAAGTAAATAGAAAATACTAAGATGTGCAAAAAAGTAAAGTGTATTATGATTGTTGTTCGAATGCCCTTTACAAGTTATATTTTCTTCCCTTATATATGGAATTTCTTAATATAACGTCTACCTTTTACAATGATCACTCATTAATGATTAATTATGACATTAATGTAACGTTACAAAGAATAAACGTAACTGTTGTGTGAAGGTTGTGTAATGTGTGAATCATTAATTGAAGATCTTTGAATCTGCCTGTAGCTCTGTCTGGATTCATTTCGACCGTGTTTTCTTCCTTGTCTCAATCAGGTTGAGTCTCTCATAGCTAATTACCTCGTAGGTATATTGCGTCGTGCCTCTTTGACCCGCACCTCTTTATAGAAAGCATGTCCAGTTGTCATGTTTTCCTAGCTCCACGTAGCTGGCTGAGTCATCAAGAATTATCATACGTGTGAAAATCTTTTTTACCAATACAGATAGTCCCCCACTTACCATTTATTTATCGATTAATATTTGGTAAGTGGATATGCATTTATGGCGGGAATATTTTACCGCCGCTTCACTCGAAACATTGTATCCTTCTCTGAACGTAGGCGTCACTTGTCACTTCCATTTAATGCATAATCCACGTGTCACCTCCCGGTTGGTTCTGCAATTACTCGACGCCTTTTAGGGATTTTTGCGGCTACATCAACCACGAAGCGACACCTTCAATTATGACTTTCACATCAATGTTTTTTCCATTTTTGACGGTTGTCTTCGAGTATAAATACCTCTTTTCCAATCTTTACTTTCACGAAAAACTTCTAACTTTCATTCTTTATTTGTAAAGAACTTTTTCCTTGTCTTTGTAAATATGTCTTCTTCGAACCAACCTAAGGGAGTGATAAATATTGAGGATTTGACTCCCTCTTCTGCTTCGACGCGGAGCCGAAGAGGTGGTATGTTGAGGAGTTTAGGTTCTATTCCTTCAAGAGGTTCTTCCTCTTTCCAAATTACTTTTCCTCCTTCTTCTAGGTCTTTAACTTCTCCGAGAGCTAAGGCTTCTAGATCTTCTTCTAGAGGTAGAGAACATCACGAAACTTTACGCGAACCCCGGGTCGATGAAATCATTCCTGCTGAGTTTACCTTCGCTAGGGATAATCAAGCCCTTAGAGATTAGTCGTCATCTCTTGATAGTGCTGATATGTACCCTACTCTGATCATCGAAGGTTTAATTCCTCTTGTTCGCAGGGACTGTTTTTGGAAGTCCGATATTCATGTCACCGTTCCAAATGTCAACCAAAGAATAACGTCTTACAAGACGGGATATTCTTTTGTTTACACTTACCCCTTTACATTAGGGTTTAAGCCTCCCATAAACCCAGTTATCATTGAGTTCTGTCAGTTTTTCAAAATTTGCTCGGGACAAGTCAGACCTATTATATGGCGAGTCGTTACATGTCTTAGATGCCTGTCTACCTTAGCTTCGGTCCCCTTCACCTTTAATCATCTCATTCACCTTTATTCTCCAATGTTGTTCCGTCAAGGAATTTTTACCTTGGCTGCCAGGAGTAAAAGAGTGTTGGTGACCCCAGACGATGATAAGGATCGAGGTTGGTACCTTCGGTATGTTGCTGTGCCTACTGCTGGTTTAGTAGGTGAAGAAAATATCCCCTTCCCTGAGGAGTAGAATCGTGCACGTGAGTACATTTTAGCTCACATTCCTTGCTTTTTTGCTTTAGATGTTTTATTAACACCGTAGCTGTTTCTTCTTTTTATAGCAATCATGGGTACTGTCGAGAATGTCTCCGGTATCCGAGATTGGGTAGAAAAGCTTTTGTTGATTGCTCTGTTGGAATAAAGATCATGGAAGTACTTCTCCGGGAAGTACGGTTGGAAAGTTAAAACTCACAGTAAGTGAAGCTTTTATTTCCACTTCTTTCCCTGCTCGAACCTCTTCTCTTTTGTTTTATCCCTTTTCTTTATATAGGGTTTCCCGCTCGTGGAGTGTCTGCTGCGTCTGTTCCCAAATTGTCCCTGACTCAGGCCCAGGAAATTATTTCAAGCTCTTCTTCTTCAAAGAGAAAGGATGGTGGGTCAAGGACCTCGGAAGAAGAAGATGAAGAAGAGGGCTCTTTTGTCCACAGGTCACGCAGAAGGAGGGTGATCTCAGACGACGAGTCTACACCTGTGGTTGTGCCTTCCATGCCTAAAGTTGGACTTTCTGCCTCCGAAGACGCTACTCCCTCTCCCGTGTGTGATTTTGTTGATTATTTGTTCCGTGAAGGCTTTGGTCCTGTTGGTCATGAGGCTCTCTTGGCTATTTTTCCCCCTTCTTTTAGAGAACTCCCCTCAACTGCTCCAGTCATTTCTTTTGCTCCCGTGACTATTCCTGCTCCTATTGCTGCTCTTGCTCCCGTGGCTTTTTCGGCTCCTCATACTTCCTTGTCCGTGGCTCCTACATCTCTACCTGCTTTCGTGCCTTCTGTTAGAGAAGTAGGGTCTTCCAGCAGGGATATGAGGCAGGTGTTGATAGAAGTTCCGGCTGATGGTAGTCTCTTTAAAAAGTCTGGCCAGCCTGATGAGTGGCTGAAACCATTGATAGGCCCGACAGAGAGAGCCAAGCTAGATAGCCACAGTTCCCTTACATAGGCTAATGAGATCGTGCATACTTCTTTAAAGGTAGAGTGCATTTTCTTGTATTTCATTCTTGTACATGTATTTATCGTATCTAATTGGTTTTCTATTTGTAGATCAATCTTATAGACACGGAGCTTATGAAAAGGGTTTCTAACTCGGAGCAGGAAGTGAAGGAGTGGCATGCTGAAGCAGATAACTAGAAAGGGCAGTATGAAAGTTTTAAGGCTCGACATGGAGGCCTTAGAAGAAGAAAAATGTACCTTGGAGCAGCAGGTGAGAGTCATGACGACGGAGTTGGCTTTGGAGAAGGCTTCTTCTGATTAAGCAGGCAAAGATAAGAACATCCTTGAGTCCTCATTTGCTCAGCAATTGTCTCGTGCCTCAGAAGAGATCAGAAGCTTGAAGGCCTTGCTAGACCAAAAGGAGGAGTATTCAGGCGAGCTTGTGCAATCCCTTCCCCAGAACCAGGAGGATCTCCGCAACTCCTTAGAGAAAATTCAATTCCTGGAAAGGTCTCTCGCTCCTTTAAGGGCCTCCAATGATGCTGCCGTGACTGAGAGGGACGAGCTAATAGCTGAGGTTATGCTATGGGAGAAGGATTACGAAGCTCTTGAAGATAGGACATTTGTCGATGTTAGTTGGGCGTACATGAACTCTCGCCTCGACACATTGACTGAAATGAGCCGAGAGGATTTCGACCTTAATGCTGAAATTGCAAAAATCAAGGAAGCCATGGAGAAGACTCAACAAGGTCAGAATCTCTCTTCACCTGAAGGTGAGTCTCCTTCTGTTCAAGTCTCCTCGTCCCAAGCTGCTCATGCTGTCTCTGCTAGTGAAGTCAACCCCCCTCCTGATGAAGTTTAAGAAGTTGATTCCTCATTTTTTTTCTTTGTCTCAATTGGTGGTTACCCCCAGTTCCATCGAGGGTAAATTTGGATCTCTTAAAGTCCCCAAATGACAACTTAGGGGCACCTCAATGTATATAAACTATATATGGCTAAGTACTTAGTTTCTACTTGGCCGTTTTAATATATTAATGCAAGTATGACTTTTGTTTTGAGTTACTGTTTCAGTCTTTAAGTCTTTTGCACGTTTTATTTTCGAGGTTTTAGTTTTACCTCTAAGTGTTGTATATAAAATGCTTTAAATTGTCCGCACCTTTTCGTAGTAGGTACGATTTTGTGAAAGAGGGCCCTTTTTTGATCGACACTTAATGAAGAAGACGTCTCAACTTCATAATGGTGTTATAATGCAATAGAGAGATAGGAATTTTTCACATGTTTAAGAATGTTTCTGAAGAAAGTTTTTGTGTTTGAACTTTCACAACATTTTACATGTGTTTGATTATCGTTTAAAACTCATGTTGCAACTGTTTTCTTTTAACAGGTTTGATACACACTTGTATTTTGTAACTGTTTTTCTTATGCAACAGTTTTTTCCGAGTTAATACAAGAGAATAACTGTTTTTTGTTTGTAATAGTTTTTATAAAGGTAAGGTTTTTCACCCGTAACTGTTTTTATTGATAACAGTTTTCAATAATCACAAGGGAAATGCTTTTTCATCCGTAATCATTTTATTTGATAACAGTTTTTCACATAAGTACAAGGATTTTGATCTTTTATCCGTAACTATTTTATTTGATAACAGTTTTCACTATGATTACAAAGATTTCGTAACTGTCACGACCCCAAATCCTAACAGGTCGTGATGGCCCCTATCCTGGAACTAGGCTATCCAACCATCACATTACTACACATTTGGTTTAATATAATATCTCAAAAATCAATAATAATCAACAAACTAAGCAATTAACATTTTTCTCTACGCCTTTAGGCAATATAAAATATAATATATTGTCTAAAGAAAACCCCCAAGACTGGAGTCAATCGATCACGAGCATGTAAGAAATAAAACTAACTCTGCTAATGTCATAAACAATGTCTAGGAATAAAATACTAATACTAATAAAGGAAGGGAAATGGAGAAGCTGCGGACGCTGGACAGCTACCTCGAAATCCCGAAAGCTGACGATAACGAACTCAGATGGCTACTGCTCCGAACCAGTACCTGGATCTGCACACAGAGGTGCAGGGAGTAATGATGAGTACGCCAACTCAGTAGTAATGAAAATAAATCACAGTCTAAGAATAAGAAACACATAGCATAGATACACAAATCCACAAAATAATAAAACATCAAGTCTGCATAAAGTCTACATCAAAAACATAAGTTCAAAAACCAGTTTCCATGAAATCCTTTGAAGCAAGTATATTTTCCAATATTTCTCAGTAAAATCACTTTGAAAAATGAAGTGACTCATAGCCAAAACCCAGTAAAATATCATCATAAAACTGCCCCTCGGGCCATAATCCTCACTCGTAACAATTTCCCTCAGCACCTCACCATCACTCAGTATCAGTCCTGAGAGCAACCTCATTGTCACTTATGCCTCCCAATCACTCGTCACTCGGCACTCGCACTCAGTAGGTACCCGCGCTCACTGGGGTTGTGTACAGACTCCGGAGGGTCTCCTACAACCCAAGCGCTATAAACAAGCCAAATCATGGCATCAATCACTCTCAGGCACTCAGCATTTCTCATATCATAACATCCTCACAACATTGGCCCTCGGCCTCACTCAGTTAGACACCCTCAGCATGCCACTCGGGCCATGAATAAAATGGGGTTCTCGACCCAAAACAGTATTTCATTTCACGAAATAGTAATATCATCAAATAGGAGTGTCAACAATTTCACGAGAAAGATTGAGTGTAAAATCATAGTTTCAAAGCAGTGAGAATATCAGTAAAATAGCCCTCAAGGGGTTGAAACAGATCGGCACTAGGCCCCAAACATGGCTTACATCCCAATTATACCAAATCATAGTAGCACTATAGTGAATAAGCTTTAAAAGCAGTTTCGCAACTCAATAGTTGCCTAAAAAGGTACATGTGTTCCAAATTTCCAATTCGTGCATGCCCCACACTCGCCATCTTTGTGTGCGTCACTCTAAATCCGTAAAGGATGTAAAGTCCGGGGTTTCATACCCTCGGGACAGAATTTAAAGACATTACTTACCTCAAACTAGCCCGAAAAGCTACTCTGCAACCCGCTTGCCTCTCAAATCAACTTCCGAGTGCTCCAAATCTATAAAGATCATATTTTCTCATCAAATTATGCTAAGGGAATGAATTCCAATTGAAAATACCAATTTTAGCACAAAACCCGACCCCCGAGCCCGCATCTTGGAACTCGATAAATTTTATACCAAAATGTTCTTCATCATCTCACGAGTCCGTACATATAAAGAACGCTAAATTCGGAGTTCGTTTGACCCCTCAAATCATCCCCTAAAGGTCTCATAATCTCAAGCCCTAATTCCATCTTTTTCTACTGATTTTTATAAATTAAACAATGGTATTTTGATCCTTAATCACATTTAATCGAGTTTTAGGTCCAAAATCCTTACATCAACGAAGAACAATGATTTCCTATCTTCAAAATCGCCTCAAAGCTCTTTTCCCGTTCAATAATGGTTGAAAAATAGGTTATGGTCGCGGATTAATTTAATATAACTGCCCAGGGTTTTATAAGTTACCATGTGCGTTCGCATGCACCCAGGCGCGTTTGCACAGTTCCTTCCTCACTCCCTCACGCGATCACACCACATTGCACGCGATCGCACTGCCCATTACCTCCTTGGCCAGCCCACGCGCCCAACACAGTCAGGTTGCACCTTCCTTCACGCGATCGCACTGCCTTCTCTCCCTCTACTCCGCGATCGCACCTCCTCACCTGGGATCGCACAGAACAATTTCCTAGGCCTCACTAAATGACCTATGCGATCTCATAAGACACCCCGCGATCGCATAGAGGAAAATCCTACCTGCAACACACCAGCGAAAACAACAGTTCTTCTAAGGCTAAAAATGCCCGTTAACCACCCGAAATCTATCCCGAGCCCCTCGGGACCCCAACCAAATCTACCAACACATTATAAATGATTATTCAAACTTAGTTGCACTCTACCAAAAATAACACCAAAACACCACAATCACACCGGATTCAAGCCTAAGAACGTAGAAATTTCTAAAATTCGCCAACGATGCCGAAACTATCCAAAACAACTCTGATTGACCTGAAATTTTGCAAAATCCAAAATGACATTGTGAACTGTTCCGACCCCGACAGCCTATTTTCCACTACCAACCGGAAATCACCAAAAACTAACTTTCACCAATTCAAGCCTAATTCTACACCGAACATCACAAAAAATTTCCGGACACACTCCTAAGTCCCAAATCACCTAAAAAAGCTATCCGAGCCATAAGATCCGCATTCCGAGTTCGTTATCAATAAGTCAATGCTCAGTTGACTTTTCCAACTATAAAGCTATTTTTAAAGACTAAATGACTAACTTCTCACTATAACCATTCCGATTCCGAGCCTACCAACTCTAACACATCATAAATAGTATATCCAACCTATGATAAGGCAATAACAGTAAATATAATGCAGATCCTACGTAACGACCGACTGGGTCGTTACATTCTCCCCCTCTTAGACAAACGTTCGTCCTCGAACGGGTGTAAAAACATACCTGGAGTCTCAAACAAGTGAGGATATCTGCTCTGCATCTCCCGCTCGGTCTCCCAAGTTCCCTCCTCCACTGGCTGACCTCTCCACTGTACCTTCTTTGAAGCTATATTCTTGGACCTCAACTTTCTGACCTGACGATCCAAAATTTCCACTGGCTCTAGCTCATATGACATATCATTCTCGAGCTGAACTATGCTGAAGTCTAACACATGAGACGGGTCACAAACATTTTTCCTGAGCATCGACACAGGAAATACCGGATGGACACTCGATAGGCTGGGTGGCAAGGCAAGTCTATAAGCCACCTCTCCAACCTTCTGAAGTACCTCAAAAGAACCAATAAACAGTGGACTCAGCTTTCCCCTCTTTCCGAACATCATAATACCCTTAATAGGTGATACCTTCAGCAGTACGTTATCACCTTCCATAAAAGACACCTCCCGGACCTTCCGGTCCGCATAACTCTTCTGCCTAGACTGCGCCGTGCAAAGTCGCTCCTGAATCAACTTCACCTTCTCCAACGCATCCTGAATCAAATATGTGCCAATAGCCTAGCCTCACCAGGATCGAACCAACCAACTGAAGATCTACACCTCCTACCATATAAAGCCTCATACAGGGCCATCTGAATACTAGACTGGTAGTTGTTATTATATGCAAACTCCGCTAGTGGAAGAAACTAATCCCATGAACCACAAAAATCAATCACACAAGCACGTAACATGTCCTCCAAAATCTAAATAGTCCGTTCCGACTGCCCGTCGGTCTGAGGATCAAATGCAGTGCTCAACTCTACATGACTACCAATACCTCTCTGTACGGCCTTCCAAAACTAAGATGTGCACTGAGTACCTCTGTCAGAAATAATAGAAACTGGAACCCCATGCAATCGGACAATCTCCCTGATGTAAATACCAGCCAACCGCTCTGAAGTATAAGTAGTAGCAATAGGAATGAAGTGCGCGGACTTGGTCAATCTATCTACAATGACCCAAATGGCATCAAAACCCTTCGAAGTCCGTGAAAACCCAACTACAAAGTCCATAGTGATTCGCTCCCACTTCCACTCCGGAATTACTAACCTCTGAAGTAATCCACCTGGTCTCTGGTGCTCATACTTGACTTGATGGAAGTTGAGACACCATGCTACATACTCAACAATATCTCTCTTCATCTTCCTCCACCAATAATGTTGTCTCAAGTCATGATACATCTTCGCGGCACCCGGATGAATGGAATAACGCGAGCTATGTGCCTCTACTAATATCAACTCCCGAAGACCATCCACATTGGACACACAAATACGGCCCTGCATCCTCATAACACTGTCATACCTAATAGTCACATCCCTTGCATCCTCGCGACGGACCCTATCCTGAAGTACTAATAAATGCGGATCATCATACTGCCGAGCTCTAATCTGATCATAAAAAAAAGACCGGGAAGCCATGCTAGCTAATACCCGCGGAGGGTCTGACAAATCCAATCTCACCAACTGACCCGCTAAAGCCTGAACATCAAGTTCTAAAGGTCGCTCTGCTGCTGAAAGGTAGGCTAGACTCCCCAAACTCTCGGCCCTGCGACTCAATGCATCGGCCACTACATTGGCCTTCCCCGGATGATACAAAATAGTGAGGTCATAATCCTTTAGAAGCTCCAATCATCTACTATGACACTAATTCAAGTCTTTCTGCCTCAGCTGATACTGCAAACTACGATGATCAGTGAAAATCTCACATTGTAACCCATACAAGTAATGACACCAAATCTTTAAGGCATGAACAATTTCAGCTAACAAGATCGTGCACTGGATAATTCTTCTCGTGCACCTTCAACTGTCTCGACGCGTAGGCAATCACCCTACCGTCCTGCATCAATACCGCTCCCAAGCTAACCCTAGAAGCATCACAATAGATTGTATACAAACTCGAACCAGTAGGCAGAACCAATACCGGAGCTATGGTCAATGCTGACTTAAGCTTTTGAAAGTTCTCCTTACACTCATCATACCATTTGAATGGACCACCCTTCTGGGTCAATTCGGTCAATGGTGAAGCAATAAAAGTGAATCCTTCCACAAAGCGACGGTAATATCCAGCCAAACCAAGGAAACTCCTGATCTTCGTAGTTGAGGACGGTTTAGGCCAACTCTGCACCGCCTCAATCTTCTTCGGATCAACCTGAATACCCTCACTAGACACCACGTGCCGCAAGAAAGCTACTGAACCAAGCCAAAACTCACACTTAGAGAATTTCGCATAAAGTTTCTCCTCCCTCAACCTCTACAACACAACCCTCAAATGCTGAGCATGCTCTTCCTGGCTACAGGAATAAACCAGGATGTCATCAATGAACACAATGATGAGCGAATCAAGGTAAGGTGAAACACATTGTTCATCAATTGCATGAATGCGGCTGGGGCATTGGTCAGCCCAAATTAAATAACCAGGAACTCATAATGACCATAGCTGGTCTTGAAAGCAGTCTTTGGAATGTCAGAATCCCGAATCTTCAGCTGATGATACCTGGATCTCAAGTCAATCTTAGAGAACACTCTAGCTCCCTGAAGTTGGTCAAACAAGTCATCAATATGGGGCAAAGGATACTGGTTCTTCACCGTAACCTTATTCAGCTGCCTATAATCAATACACCAACGCATGAAGTCGTCTTTGTTTTTTACAAACAACACCGGTGCACCTCAGGGTGACACACTAGGCCGAATGAACCCCTTATCTAAGAGTTCCTGAAGCTGATCTTTCAATCTTTCAACTCCGTTGGTGCCATGCGGTAAGGTGGAATAGAGATAGGCTGGGTGTATGGTACCAAATCAATATCCCTGTCAGGTGGCATGCCTAGTAGGTCTGAAGGGAATACGTCCGGAAAGTCACGTACCACAGGGACAAAATCAACAGAAGGAGTCTCACTACTAACATCCCTCACAAAAGCAAGATACGACTCACACCTTTTCTCAACCATACGCTGAGCCTTCAAATAAGAAATCACTTTGCTAGGCACATGCTCTATAGACTCTTTTGACTCAACTCTCGAAACTCCGGGCATAGCTAGGGTCACGATCTTAGCGTGACAATCAAGAATAGCATGACATGGGGATAACCAATTCATGCTTAGAATCACATCAAAATCGACCATACTCAGTAACACCAAGTCCACTCGGGTCTCCAGACCCCCAAAAGATATAAGACACGACCGATACACACGGTCCACAATAATAGTATCGCCCACCGGAGTCGAAACATGAACAGACGTAATTAAAAACTCATGGGGCATATTCAGAAAGTGAGCAAAATAGGATGAGACATAAGAGTACGTGGAACCAGGGTCAATAAACCCAAAGCATCACTGTGACAGACTGAGATAGTACCTTTAATCACCGCATCGGAAGCCATAACATCAGGCCTAGCTGGGAGTGCATAGATACGTGGCTAGCCTCCACCTGCTTGACCTCCCCCTCTAGGGAGGCCTCTAGCTGCCTGACCACCACCCTTATCTGCCTGGGTAGGTGGTGAAGTGACTGGGGCTGAAGTCGAGGGCTGAACCCTCTGCTGAGATGAACTACCATGACTCGAGGACACTGCCTCCACCCATGTCCAAACTCTCCACACTCAAAACAACCACCTGGAGCTGGAGATGGGGACTGAAGAGAACCCCTGCCACCATGATAACCACCGGATGAACCATGCATAGGAGAACCCTGATATGACGATGCTCTGGAGGAGCTCTGAGCTGGAAGGGCACTAAAATATGAACGTCCCGGATAAGAACTGCGAGGACCCTACCCCGAAGATGCACCACTATAAGCTGGGCGAGCTGGATGTGGAGGTCTAAATGGACGACCTCTGTTGTGCTAAAATTTCCCTCTGGAAGGGGCACCACTGAAGCTACCTGATCCCCGAGGCCTCTTGGACTCCCTCTCCTCACGCTCCTACCTGCGAACCGACTCAATGTCCCGTGCAATGTCAACAACCTGCTCAAATGTAGCTCCATACACTCTCTCTCTGGTCATCAAAATGCGAAGCTGATATGTGAGACCATCTACAAATCTCCTGATCCTCTCCCTGTCAGTAGGGACTAACTCCGAAGCATGTCGATCCAACTCAGAAAACCTCATCTCGTACTGAGTAACTCACAACTCTCCCTGGCGCAGCTGCTCAAACTGCCTGCGCTGCTTCTCTCTGTGGGACTGAGGAACATACTTCTCCAAAAAGATCAGGGAGAACTGCTGCCAGGTGAGTGGTGCTGAACCAACCGGCCTACGCCTCTCGAATGTCTCCCACCAAGTGAAAGCAGCACCTGCAAACTGAAATGTAGCAAATGAGACCCCACTGGTCTCCAAAATACCTACAGTACGTAGTATCCTCTGGCATTTATCCAGAAAACCTTGGGCATCCTCACCCTCGGTTCTGATGAACGTCGGAGGCTGAAGTCTACTAAACCTCTCCAACCTACGTTGCTCATCCTCGGGCATAACTGGAACCACATAATCTTGAGCTGGGGCAAACGGCTGGGCTGGGACTACCCCTGGTGCCTAAATACCATGTACAACCTGCTCAGGTGTCCGGGCAGCTGGAGTCTGAATGCCTCCCCCAAATCCTAACAGGTTGTGATGGCGCATATCGTGGAACTAGTCTAGCCAACCATCACATTACTACACATTTGGTTTAATATAATATCTCAAAAATCAATAATAATCAGCAAAATAAGCAATTAACATTTTTCTCTACGCCTTTAGGCAATATATAATATAATCTACTACCTAAACAAAACCTCCAAGACTGGAGTCAACCGATCACGAGCATCTAAGAAATAAAACTAACTCTGCTAATGTCATAAACAATGTCTAGGAATAAAATACTAATACTAATAAAGGAAGGGAAATGGAGAAGCTGCGGACGCTGGACAGCTACCTCAAAATCCCGAAAGTTGACGACAACGAACTCGGATGGCTACTGCTCCGAACCAGTACCTGGATCTGCACACAGAGGTGCAGGGAGTAATAATGAGTACGTCAACTCAGTAGTAATGAAAATAAATCATAGTCTGAGAATAAGAAACACACAACATAGATACACCAATCCACAAAACAGTAAAACATCAAGTCTCCATAAAGTATACATCAAATACATAAGTTCGAAAACCAGTTTCCATGAAATCCTTTGAAGAAAGTATATTTTCCAATATTTCTCAGTAAAATCTGTTTGAAAAATGAAGTGACTCATAGCCAAAAACTCAGTAAAATTTCATCATAAAACTGCCCCTCGGGCCATAATCATCACTTGTAACAATTTCCCTCGGCTCCTCACCATCACTCAGTATCAGCCCCGCGGGCAACCACACTATCACTCATGCCTCCCAATCACTCGTCACTCGGCACTCACACTCAGTAGGTACCTGCGCTCACTGGGGGTGTGTACAGACTCCGGAGGTGCTCCTACAGCCCAAGCTCTGTAAACAAGCTAAATCATGCCATCAATAATTCTCAGGCACTCGGCCTCTCTCATATCATAACATCCTCACAACATTGGCCCTCGGCCTCACTCAGTCAGACACCCTCAGCATGCCACTCGGGCCATGAATAAAATGGGGTTCTCGACCCAAAACAGTATTTCATTTCAAGAAATAGTAATATCATCAAACAGGAGTGTCAACAATTTCACGAGAAAGACTGTGTGTAAAATCATAGTTTCAAAGCAGTGAGAATATCAGTAAAATATCCCCCAAGGGGTTGAAACAGATCGGCACTAGGCCCCAAACATGTCTTACAGCCCAATTATATCAAATCATAGTAGCACTATAGTGAATAAGCTTTAAAAGCAGTATCGCAACTCAATAGTTGCCTAAAAAGGTACATTTTTTTCAAATTTCCAATTCGTGCATGCCCCACACTCGTCATCCTGTGTGTGCGTCACTCCAAATCTGTGAAAGAATGTAAAGTCCGAGGTTTCATACCCTCAAGACAAAATTTAAAGACAGTACTTACCTCAAACTAGCCCGAAAAGCTACTCTGCAACCCGCTTGCCTCTTGAATCAACTTCCGAGTGCTTCAAATCAATAAAGATCAGATTTTTCTCATCAAATTATGCTGAGGGAATGAATTTCAATTGAAAAATACCAATTTTAGCACAAAATCTGACCTCCGGGCCCGCGTCTCGGAACTCAACAAATTTTATACCAAAATGTTCTTCATCATCTCACGAGTCCGTACATATAAAGAACTCTAAATTCGGAGTTCTTTTGACCCCTCAAATCATCCTCTAAAGGTCTCATAATCTCAAGCCCTAATTCCATCTTTTTCTACTGATTTTCATAAATTAAACACTGGTATTTTGATCCTTAATCAGATTTAATCGAGTTTTAGGGTCCAAAATCCTTACATCAACGAAGAACAATGATTTCCTCTCTTCAAAATTGCCTCAAATCATTTTTCCCGTTCAACAATGGTGGAAAAATAGGTTATGGTCGCGGATTAATTTAATATAACTACCCAGGGTTTTATAAGTTACCATGTGCGTTCGCACACACCCAAGTGTGTTTTCACATTTCCTTCCTCACTCCCTCACGTGATCGCACCACATTGCACGCGATCGCACTGCACATTACCTCCTTGGCCAGCCCACGCGCCCAACACAGTGCGGTCGCACCTTCATTCACGCGATCGCACTGCCTTCTCTCCCTCTACTCCGCGATCGAACCTCCTCACCTGCGATCGCATAGAACAATTTCCTCAGCTTCACCAACTGACCTATGCAATCGCATAAGACACCCCAATATCGTATACAGGAAAATCTTACCCGCAACACACCAGCAAAAACACTAGTTCTTCTAAGGCTAAAAATGCCCGTTAACCACCCGAAATCAATCCCGAGCCCCTCGGTAACCCAACCAAATCTACCAACACATCATAAATGCTTATTCAAACTTATTTGCACTCTCGGAATACCAAAAATAACATCAAAACACCAAAATCACACCGGATTCAAGCCTAAGAACTTTGAAATTTCTAAAATCCGCCAACGATGCCGAAACTATCCAAAACAACTCCGATTGACCTGAAATTTTGCAGACAAATCCAAAATGACATTGTGAACCTGTTCCAATAGTCAAAATTCCATTCTGACCCTAATAGACTATTTTCCACTGCCGACCGGAAATCACCAAAAACTAACTTTCACTAATTCAAGTCTAATTCTACACCGGACATCACAAAATTATTCCGGACACACTCCTAAGTCCCAAATCACCTAACGAAGCTATCTGAGCCATAAGATCTGAATTCTGGAGTCGTTTACCAATAAGTCAACTCTCAGTACTTTTCCAACTATAAGTTATTTTTAAAGACTAAATGACTAACTTCTCACTATAACCATTCCGATTCCGAGCCTACCAACTCTAACACATCATAAATAGTATATCCAACCTATGACAAGGAAATAACAATAAATATAATTTAGATCCTACGTAAAGACCAACCGGGTCGTTACATTTCAATTGAATATTTGTCTACATCTATGAACTCTGGTCGAAGGTTTCTGAATCAGGCTTTTGACTTTTTGAGTCTTTGGCTCCTTTGATTTTGCTCGTATCACTTGACTTTTTGGGTAGATGGATCTTCAGGCTCGAGATTTGACTTTTTGATAGTCTTCTTTGCTTCATCTTTGCCTTCCATACTGTAAAGACCCGTAAACTTTCTTGTTTAAAATAACACCCGAACAAGTCCCCGAGTGGTTATAACTGTAGAAATTCTTAAAACGGACCTTATTTGTGTAAAAGTACCCCGAAATTTGAAAGAATAAATTTTCCAGAAATTGGGTGTTATGCGACGCACTATGCGATCGAATAACGTGTATGCGGACCGCATATTGGTCGCATACATGGGCAGAATCACTGCCCAATTTGAGGACAACTATGTGGTCCATTATGCGATCGCATTTCGGTTTTGCGGACCGCATAGTTGTCGCATTCTTTCCCTTTGATTTTGTGAGGGAGGTTATGCGACACACTATGCGATCGCATAACGTGTATGCCGAACGCATAGTTGTCGCATACCTGAGCAGATTATTTTCAATTTTGGCCCACCTGGAGGGCCATTCTGCGGTCGTCTCTGCGGACCGCATGTCAGGAATGCGATTGCATTCCTGACCGCATTTACGGTATCGGGCTCCTATTTTTCTAACTTTTAAACCCGACCCCCAATTCATTAAAACACCCCTCCCCTTCATTTTAACTGATTTCTAAACAAAATAGAGCGAAGGAAAGGAGAGTTCTTGAGAGAGAAGGTTTCAACATCATCCAGTTTGATTTCCAAAACCACTCAAGCCCGGATATTATCGAGTAATTAGTCATCCTCTTAGCTCTAGAGGTAATCCTTCAATCTATTTTCCCAATTTCTCATATTTTGGATAGGAATAAAACACCCAAGGGTTGGTTTTGAAAAATGAAAGATGAGTCCTTGCATGCATGTGAATGTAACTCCGTAACCTAGTAATGGGGGAAACGAACTTGGGTAATTATGCAAAAATGGGGTTAGTAACCTAAGGGGGTCACATAGTATTTGATAAAATGCTCAATTGAATTCAAGGTTCCTAATTCTAGGTGAAATATGTCACGTTGTGGAATAGATTGACGGTGCTAGATGGTCCGGTGAATTGTGATAGAAATTAAAAGGGAAATTCGACTCGAGGTATGTATGGCTAACTTTAACCCTTGTAGAATCCCCTTGTTGTGACGAGCATACGTTATGTGTACCTCGTATGAAAATATGTGAATTGATTGTCTTAGTGATTGCCACACTATTGTGTTATATGAGATTGTGAAAGGATGTTAATGTTCCCAAATGTGGGAATGTATTACTGCTTAATGGGAATCATTGTGCCTTGAGCCCAAATAAATGAATTGTTGATGTGAACTTGTGCTTCTTGAAAGGATGATTCTTGTGATGTAATTGTTTGGGATTGTTGTTATGAAATATGATTTTTCAGGTGGGATCGGGTTGCACGCCGCAACACGAAGTAATAAGGTATGGGTTGTGGTGATAAGGGTGGCCGAGGTAATAAGGGTTGAATGTGATCATTATCACTATTGAAATGAAAATCGATGAAATTCTTGATTTTGGTGGTGTTGGCAAGGAAAAAGGGGGAATTGTGAAACTTTTTGATTTTGGTTGTTTCGTTCCATGCGCAATGATTGTTGGTTATATTACTGTCTCTTATTTGTGTATTGTTTGATTGTACTTGGGATAAAGTTTGTTCATATATACTAGTACTATTCCACAGTAACGTCCCTTTTGCCGGGGGCGCTACATTTTCTTATATGAATGTAGGTGGTCCTACAACAAGTAACTCAATCCACCGTCAGTAGTGCCTCATCTCCACTCCGTCAGCTGAATTGGTGAGCCCCACTTCCTCTCGGGGTCATGTGTGGTCTATACCACCTTCTTTGGGTCTATTTTGTATTGTAAGGTATAGCCGGGGCCTTATCGCCGGCAAGTACTGTTAAACTCATTTTACTCATAGAGGCTCCGTAGACAGAAACGTGGGTAATGTACATATGTATTTTTGGTAGCTATTGTACGGTTCGGAATCGTGTTCCACGTGAATATATTTTGTATGTATTTTGTAAGCACTTGGTACTATATGTTGGAAATGATAAAAATGTGGAAATCATTTTAAATCATAAGTTTATACTAAGTCTTAATTACTACTTCACATGTATAATGGATAGTGTTATCACGGGGTGATGCGTGGGTTAGGGAAGGCAGTTCCAGGTCCGCTCGACTGGGGTCCACCCGGTTGAGCGCCGGTCGTGTCCCTCGATTTTTGGGGCGTGACAAACTTGGTATCAGAGCCTATGGTTTTTAAAGAGTCCTAGGATGTCTCGGAGCCGTGTCTAATAGAGCCCTTCTTATCGGTGTGTTGTCGACCACATCTATAATTAGGGGGCTACATGGACATTTAGGAAATCACCCTTTCATTGTTATTCTATATCGTGCGGTGAATTGGAAAGTGAAAATATCCTCTTCTAATTCGTGCTTTGTTCCGAAAATTTCAGTAATGGCACCAAAGAAGAGAGCTCGACTCGGCCTTGAGGCCAATGCCACCCCAAATGTGGCCGTGAATTTTGTACCAGATGGTGCGGGTGAGAGTGACTCCCCGACCCTGAATCTACCTGGCCCTTTTATTTCAAATCAGAGCATTCATATTCCTACTGCGGCAGAGGGTGCTGCAACCCCTCCCGCTGATATTCCTGACCCCTCTACAGTTCCAGCTTCCGGTCCCGGTACTTCCGATGGGGACCTCAGAGGATCTATTCATATATTGACTCTGTTGGTGGCCGCTTAGGCCCAACGATCTCATTCTGCCCCTGCATCTTCTAGTGGACAGGGATATTCCGCCGGCTTCAGAGCCAACCAGTTTCTGCGGTTGGCTCCTCCAGAGTTCTCAGGAACGTAATCTTCCTAATTATTAATCAATTTCCGCTATCTCCTTATAGATTTTTATGGCTAGAGGTGTTGGTGTATTGTCTAAACTTAAGGAAAAGCTCTTTGAGGTATGTTGGCTAAACTTTCTCCTTCGGGATGAAAATCCCTAATGTTTTCCAAAGGTTTAAGTATAATCGGCTCGAAATTCCTAATTTCTATATTCCGGGTCATCCCGTATGAACTTACAAACTTGAGAATTTCAAATGAGCTTATTTTCAAAAGATAGAGATTTAAAGTATGGCTTGTTATTATAATGGTATGTCTTTGAGTCGTATTCTTAACGAAAAAGTAGTACAACATTTGGGTGAGGAAAACTCGGTATGCTTCATACTCCTAATTTCTTTTATGTGTGCTTAATGACTTGATTGAGTATGTTTCGTTGTTGATAATCTATAAAGGTGTTGAAATGAACTGAATGAACTGGAAAGAATAATTCAAGAATAATTGAAGTATTGCTTGTTTATGACTTTGGTGTGTGTTTCTATTGCCAGTTGGTATGCCTTAATCTTTGAGAAGAAACCTTTTGTGCTTAAAGTTTCAATTGCTGAGTAACTTTATATATATGATTTTCTAAAATACTTTATACATTGGAAATGAGTGGTGATCCTTGAAACTAAAAGAAGAAAAAGTATGGAACGAAATACAGCCATTGTGCCATGAATAGAGAAAACTTGAAAAGGGCCGAAAGAGCCGAGGAAATATTGCTATCGTGAGGGGTTGTCAATGCTAATAAATATTTGTACAATGTGAACGATTATGAGATGGATACATTTCTACATATGTGTTACCTTTGTGCGCAAACTAACTAAAAATATTTTTGGGAGTATCATTAGCAAAACCGAGGAAGGGTGGGTCATAAGGCCCATACCTGAAACTACATGTGCCGGTGTAGGAGTGGATTGTGGATTGTGGTGGTTCCCCTTGATTGGGATGAAATTGGTACCTGTGAATTGGAAAAGGAATGAGATCGACCCACACAGCATATGTGGGGAGGCGTCTTAGCTGATCGGGTTGAGATCTGACTCCATGTTGCGCACATGGTGGTACTACTCCTGTAACAACTTTCTTTCGCATCATATTTCAAACCACATTGTCTATGGGGAGATGGCCTAGCCAATCGGGCGTGATCGGACGCCGTGCTAACAAAGGATGTGGAATATCGGTGCTAATGATCTCCCAGCCAAAAGTATATATATATATATATATATATATATATATATATATATATAAAAACTATTTTTG
>ML296168.1:43038-53866 GCA_005239495.1 Nicotiana undulata
GTATACCGAAAAATTGTTATGTTTCAATTGGCTATTTGAATATTGTTGGTTGTGACTTGTTGTTTCTATGTGTTGTGTTTGCCTCTATGGATACTCTACTTAAAAGAAGATTTTTAGTTATACATGCTAGTACTATTCGATTGTACTAACGTCCCTTTTGTCGGGGGAACTACATCCCTTTCATGGATGTAGGTGACTCTGTAGTTGGTAACGCGGATCGTAGGTGACAGTGCCTTCTCCTTCTCCCCACAACAGTTTTGGTGAGCCCCGCTTCCTCCCGGGTTCAAGTGTAGTGTTTGTTGTATTTCTTTTGTAAAAGACACTAAATTTTGAGGTATTGCCGGGGCCTTGTTACCGGCAAGTTATGTAAAATCCCTAGTATTCGTAGAGGCTCCGTAGACATGATGTGGGTGTATATATGTATTTTTGGGTAGTAACAGTACGTACTCGGAACCGTGGATCATGTTGGAAAGTTATGAATGTATTATGTATGTTTGGATATCAATCGTTGAAATGCTAAAAGAGGAAACAAATGGAGATATGTTGTAAAATGTACTTTGAAACTAAAATCGGCTAACTCACACGAAATAATGCATGTTATGAACGCGGGGTAATACGTTGGGCAGGAAAGGCAATCCAGGTCCGCTTGACTGGGTTCACCCGGTTAGGCGCCAGTCTCGTTCCTCAATTTTGGGGCGTGACAAACTTGGTATCAGAGCCTAAGGTTTTAAAGTGTCCTAGGATGTCTCGGAGCCGTGTCTAGTGGAGCCCTTCTTATCGGTGTGTTGTCGACCACATCTATAATTAGGGGGCTACATGGACATTTAGGAATTTCACCCTTCTTTGATACTTCAATCGTGCGATAGAGCTCAAGTTAGGGAGTTAACTTTCTCTCCAAACCTTACTCTCGAAATGAGTAACCGTGATACCATAATCCGAGTGTTTGAAGCCATGAGGAGGGAATGATCCCACCATTGAGTCCGAAGGGACTGCCCAAGGTCTTGTTAGGAGAATGTATTGATCTGTGGAGGGATTGGTAGAACCTATCGCTAAGAGGGGACTGCCCTTGCCCCTATTGATGTCCCTGCACCACCAAATCCTATAGTATATCGGTATGGTACCAACGAACTCTTGTTGTATATGTACATCCATATTGAAGAACTTTCATAGGCATGGTCTTAACAAATGTTGAATTACAAACCATTGCATGCACCTACTTTTTGAATGAGATCCAATATTTCTTGAATCCACTCTACCACAAATTTTATTATATGCACTCTTTTATGATATCGAGCTCTATGATCATGTCCTTGAATTGAGTTGTAGCTATAGAATTACCATTTCCAACACGCCTTTCTAAACTCTAACAAGGGACTATACCCGAAGAATTTCTCATCGAATGAAGGGATGAACCATTATCATATGTTCGCACAAAATAAAAAGATATCTTTTCTTGGCCCTTTTCTTCGGGTTTCTGCTTCAATCTGAATGTTGATATAGGTGAAGATCTTGCTTTGTTTCATCATCATCTCTAGTATGGTAGTGCCCTCGCTCTATCTTTGTTGAGGCTTTCATTTTGGCCTAGTGGTCGGAATCGGCTAAATTTTTATTTGCTTGGCGAGAATCTCCCTCTTCTCCGACAGGTTATTTTCTAAATTTGGTCTGCTCAATCGCTTTTAAACATTATTAAATCTCCATCGAAGCTAAGGTCCGTCGAGCCTCCATGTAGCTGGATCGTGCTACTTATTCTTGTTGCTCATCTTATTCTTGAAGGTTGTTCTTCTTTTGGTTATAAGGAAGACGAGCATTTTCGCTCCTCCTTTGGATTGCATAATACTTGTTTAAGTGTCGTTATATGTTAATTGCTCCATGTTGCTACGAATCCAGCTGATTTTTGATGTTTGTAGTGGCTCCACTAGCCGTGAAGCTCTTGAGTTACTATTAAAACCTCAAGTTCTTTTTTTTTATTAGCTACTCTGACATACCCGGCTTTCCTCTAGTTGTTGACCCATTCCTCAGTTCCATTCTCAAGGGCTGAAGGAACAACATAATTGTGTCCTTGGTATCTAGAAATACAATTTCTTTTATCAATGGTGATCCACCCTAATTTTGTACCAATTCCGCTGAATCTAGAAAATGGGATAGATGTAACAATACCTTTATTTTCTAGTTAACTAGTTTTCAGTCCTCTGATATTACTAGAGTTTTCAGTATTCTGACATAACTAAACAAGGATATGGGATTATAGGTGGCGAGGGGCAAGTCAATCCATCCTCTTACTTTAACTACGAGCCTGCTTCATTCACTATCGGTTATACTATCCCTTCTCAATCATGTTCCCTTAGACGCACTATCTTTAAAGGTTGAACTCTGAACCAGAAAGAGTAGCTCTAATTTTTAAATACTTCTAGCTATCTGGTCAATGGATTAATAAATGCCACAAATTACGCGGGTTCCCACTTCACTTCAAGTTCATCAAGGGTTTTGTAGAAGGGTGTTGTGGAGCTTCATTGTGAAGTAGAGTCGCTAGCCATAAGTGGATTTTTAAATTTGGGAGCTATACATCATGTGACTATATGCGGAGTTCTTCTTTAAAAAACGTAAAGGTCTTCGTAATCCCTTATATTATCACATTTCCTAGTGGTTACAATGTAAAGATCACTTCTATAAGCTCTCTCACTTTCTTTTCATTTGTCTTGCATCATGTGTTGTTTACCCGTAATCTTCAATACGATATTATCTCAATTTCTCAACTAGTTATCCAACTATATGATCTGATTTAGTTAACCTCACTTTTATGAACTCTACAAGCGCCCTGGGAGTGGGCAAATTTCCCCTTTACTACAGACTTCTAAATGTCTTCAACTCTGTTTAAACTTGTTGATTCCAAATGGTGTTCTTAGTTGTGCTGCCTTACTATCTATTTTTATCAGGTAACTCTCCTTGTGAATCTAATTTCATACCTTATGTCATCGAGCCTTGGGGTATGTTCCTTTTGTTATGATAAAAAGATATTTCTCGCACCCCTTGTGAGATTTTCTCCTAAACGATCATCTACCTGCTCTGCTTGTCCATGCGACTAGGTAACTTGGGTTACTCTTCTCCGATAAGTGCATCAAGACTTCTCACCCTTTCATAATTATTCATATGGTCACTTCGAGGCCTTATTCTACACTAGCTCGTAATGATTTTGAGTACTTTCTCGCCATTGTTGATGATTTTCTAGGGCTACGAGGGCATGTCTCATGGGTTCCAAAAGTAATGATTTTCCTTAAAGTTCAAGCTTAAATTGCCATGATTTCGAATCAAAGTGTGTCCCCTTTTCAAAAGTCTTAAATGGGTCGGATTTGATGAGGTTATGTGACTTTCTGCTCACTCGGCTTCTAGGAGTATTGACAACGTCATGGTCATGTATGGGGAATTATTGCTACCTCTGGAATTCCACCGCATTGGGGAGGGGTAGATTGTTCGAATTATGATAACCTCATAAGTAGATGACTTCTTTTCAATCCTCATGCGCTTGTGGCATAGAGTCCTTGTGTCGCTTATTGTTAGGAGTGAAATCAAATTCCACGTATTTCATTTGCGGCCTCAATCACATCCATGTTGCAAGAGTCTTACCATTTGAGCTCAACTATTTACCTTACACTCAGAGACACAGCTGGTGTATCCTACTTGATCAGTTCCTTAAAGTCTCAAGTTCATATACATGGTATCCACCTTATCTAAGAATACTAGTTACCACTATGCTTCACTTATCTGATAATTGATGTAGTCACCTGGACTAAACCATGTCAGCATCATTAATATGGATCCTCGTGTCTCTTAGCATATAACCTCATGAAATAATCTGCTCAACACGTTAATGGATTCCTGAATAATTCCAGCCCAATCTTGAACTCCGTTGCTCCTCACTGTATTTGGCCTATTTTGGTATTGAAAGTTCAAATGTGTCAAAGTCACCATGTGATCTCATATATTCAGTAGATAATTTTATGGTCAATTTACTATGGCACATCTTAGAGAAATCATGAAGGTCACCACGAGTTTAGTTTGGGTGTTCGCATAGAGATTTAGAATTCAGGAGGGTAAACTGGTTATTCTCAAAAGTTTCCCCTATAGATGTTATGTGAGTTTATAATGAAGGGTACATAAGCGCGTTTCCCATTAGGTTTCACTAGGAGTATGATGTTTCTCATGTATTTGTGTTTTCATATGTCTATGTCTAATAAGTTAGTTGGAAGATCATGTGTGTATCATTTTGGTGTAGATTATTGAAGGTGAAGTTAATGGGTAATTAGCTTATGCGAGGTATCTAGCTATCATCCTTGTTAGATGAGTTTAGAGGTTGAGATTTTCTTCCGTGAAAGAGTTATGGCAAAGCTTGCAAGTCTAGGAGGCCACCTTGAAGGCCGAAAGTGTCGTGGAAGGAAAATGTTTTCTCTTGGTTGTATATCAATTGGTTTTGACTTGAAAGGTACTTTATAGGTGTTATGATCTGAAAATGTGCAGTCCATGTTCAAGTGTCATTATGATAATGTAGCTTTTGTGATGCTGAGAATTATTGTTATGGGTATATACATTGTGATGCTTTGTCGAGTTATTGATGAGTTTTTAAGATGGTTTTGGTGGTTCGCTGACAGGTGGATAGGCCTAGTTACAAAAGAGATGCTGCCAAAATTTCTGAAAAATTTGGGAGTTAGTCAAAATTTAGGGACTTAAGGTAGGATAGAAAAGAGATATATTATGCTAGGTATTTGGGTGAGGCTCTATCTCTCATTCGAGGACGAATGATCCTAAGCGGGGGAAAATGTAAGGCCCCGGAAAAGTTTGCTAAGCAATAAAGGATTCAGGGTGTCAGGTAGACTAATTATAATATTTTATGTTCTTTAAATATGATGTAAATGAATTGGATGTTGTGAATAAGTGTATGAGTCATATAATAAGTGATGTGAGGTCCACGGGGAGGCCTACGGCTAAGCCAAATGGGAAAATTTCATAACATGCTAAAATTCCAAAGGTATTTGCACCAGTCCACAATTTGAACGAGCATATCTAAATATATAATAAGGTATTATGTGATGAATAACCTATCAAATGAAAGTTCTCTAAGTCTCGTTTCCAACGCTTCAAACCGTTCGTCATTTGGACATTCCTACGCAAAGTTATGGTCAAATTACCAAAGGCTGGAAAAATGCGGTCCTGTGTCAAATCTGCGATCGCATTTTTGGTCGCATTGTTGACTCTGCGATCGCAGATCTGTCGCAGAATGGGCCAGTGTAGCCCAGGTTTGGGCAGCTACTTTGTGATGCATTCTGCGGCCCGCATGTTCGTTCTGCGGTCCATTCTGCGATCGCAGACCCTGTTACGGAGGCTTATTTTTCCTATTTTTATAACCCGGCCCATTTTCATAAATAGGTTTAAGGGCTTCATTTGGGGTCATTTTCTACTGATTTTAGAGAGAAAAGAGAGCATATAGAGAGAGAAAGAAGGTTCCTAACTTCATAATCATCCAAATCTTGCTCAAGTCTTCAAGAATCAAGAAAGATAATCTTAGATTGTCCTCCATCCGGGTAAGCCCTACTTCCAAATAATTCCATGCAAAAGGTTAAGGGTTCAAATATGTGGTGGGGGTTAGAAATAGGCCATGCATGTAGGACTAAGTTGCAGTATGTGATGTTAAAGAACTAATTTGGGTAGTTCATGTTAAAATTGGTTGAGGGAAGAAGGAATTACCATTTCTAAACCTTGTAGTCTACTTCACATGTTAGGTGTTTGATGAAATTCCTAAGAGAGTTACACCATGGGTAATCTTCCTAATTATTAATCGATTTCCGCTATCTCCTTATAGATTGTTATGGCTAGAGGTGTTGGTGTATTTTCTAAACTTAAGGAAAAGCACTTTGAGGTATGTTGGCTAAATTTTCTCCTTCGGGATGAAAATCCCTAATGTTTTCCAAAGGTATAAGTATACTCGGCTCGAAATTCCTAATTTCTATATTCCGGGTCATCCCGTATGAACTTACAAACTTGAGAATTTCAAATGAGCTTATTTTCAAAAGATAGAGATTTAAAGTATGGCTTGTTATTAAATGGTATGTCTTTGAGTCGTATTCTTAATGAAAAAGTAGTACACCATTTGGGTGAGGAAAACTCGGTATGCTTCATACTCCTAATTGCTTTTATGTGTGCTTAATGACTTGATTGAGTATGTTTCGTTGTTGATAATCTATAAAGGTTTTGAAATGAACTGAATGAACTGGGAAAGAGTAATTCAAGAATAATTGAAGTATTGCTTGTTTATGACTTTGGTGTGTGTTTCTATTGCCAGTTGGTATGCCCTAATCTTTGAGAAGAAACCTTTTGTGCTTACAGTTTCAATTGCTGAGTAACTTTATATATATGATTTTCTAAAATACTTTATACATTGGAAATGAGTGGTTATCGTTGAAACTAAAAGAAGGAAAAGTATGGAACACGAAATACGGCCATCGTGCCATGAATAGAGAAAACTTGAAAAGGGCCCAAAGAGCCGAGGAAATATTGTTATCGTGAGGGGTTGTCAATGCTAATAAATATTTGTACAATGTGAACGATTCTGAGATGGATACATTTCTACATATGTGTTACCTTTGTGTGCAAACTAACTAAAAATGTTTTTGGGAGTATCATTAGCAAAACCGAGGAAGGGTGGGTCATAAGGCCCATACCTGAAACTACACGTGCCGGTGTAGGAGTGGATTGTGGATTGTGGTGGTTCCCCTTGATTGGGATGAAATTGGTACCTGTGAATTGGAAAATGAATGATATCGACCCACACGGTATATGTGGGGAGGCAGCTTAGCTGATCGAGTTGAGATCAGACTCCATGTTGCGCACATGGTGGTACTACTCCTGTAACAACTTTCTTTGGCATCATATGTCAAACCACATTGTCCGTGGGGAGATGGCCTAGCCGATCGGGTGTGATCGGACGCCGTGCTAACAAAGGCGGTGGAATATTGGTTCTAATGATCTCCCAGCTAAAAGTATATATATATATATATATATATATATATATATATATATATATATATATATATATATATATATATATATATTTATATATAAACTATTTTCGTATACCGAAAAATTGTTATGTTTCAATTGGCTATTTGAATATTGTTGGTTGTGACTTGTTGTTTCTATTTGTTGTGTTTGCCTCTATGGATACTCTACTTGAAAGAGGATTTTTAGTTATATATACTATTACTATTCGATGGTACTAACGTCCCTTTTTCCGGGGGCACTACATCCCTTTCATGGATGTAGGTGACTCTGTAGCTGGTTACGCGGATCGTAGGTGACGGTGCCTTCTCCTTCTCCCCACAGCAGTTTTGGTGAGCCCCGCTTCCTCCCGGGTTCAAGTGTAGTGTTTGTTGTATTTCTTTTGTACAAGACACTAAATTTTGAGGTATAGCCGGGGCCTTGTTACCGGCAAGTTATGTAAAATCCTTAGTATTCGTAGAGGCTCCGTAGACATGATGTGGGTGTATATATGTATTTTTGGGTAGTAACAGTACGTACTCGAAACCGTAGATCATGTTGGAAAGTTATGAATATATTACGTATGTTTGGATATCAATCGTTGAAATGCTAAAAGAGGAAACAAATGGAGATATGTTGTAAAATGTACTTTGAAACTAAAATCGGCTAACTCACACGAAATAATGTATGTTATGAACGCGGGGTAATACGTTGGGCAGGGAAGGCAATCCAGGTTCGCTTGACTGGGTTCACCCGGTTAGGCGCTGGTCTCGTCCCTCGATTTTGGGGCGTGACATAGTGATTGTTCAATACAGTAGTCATGTTGTTGCCTGACCACATGATCCAAATATGACCATTTATATTAGAGACACAATCTTTATAGCCAAGGAATCTCCTGCACCTTTTAATTTGATTGATACTGGCAAAAGATTCCATAATAGCAACAAGTTCCACCTTATAGATGGTAATCTATTTTTTTAACCTTGGCAAGGCATTTTTGGTATTTACTCCCTTAATGCTCCAAAATATTGCACTTATCATGGAAAAAATATTCAAGTCACCATGAGTGTCCTCCTTTAGGAGGTGTAGTATCTTTGTTTTTGTTCTTTCTTCCTTTTTTCTTCCTCTTTTCTTTACCACCTATGATCTGAAAGGATCCCTCCTTCGAATCTGTTTGGAGCTGATCTTCAGGAATCATAATTGTCACTCTATTAGGGGAAGCCACTTCAATTTGTTGGCTAGTAAAATATTTGTCTTGTTTGGGTTGGGTTCTATATTGAGATCAACTACCACAACAATCCAGGAAGATTTCTAATTTCTGAAGGAACACTGGTTGATTCATTTACATAATCTCTTGTGTTAAGAGCTTTCTTTCCCTTTTGTCTGTTTTCAAGATCTTCATTTCCATTTTGAACATCATTTTCTTGAATCGACTCCTGATGATTCTCTTTGGTTTCACTGTTATTGGCATATGCATTATGATCTTGCCTGCTTGGGTTTGTACCATAGGTATCTTGCTGATTGACAGCCCCAAATTGATCCCCTTTTCTACAATTATTCGACTGCCTCTGATCATTCTCAGTCACTTCATGATCACTTTTCTGATTCAAATTTTGAATAGCCAATGTTATCTCTTTGTTGTGCTTCTTTCTCCTGTTTGTGACATCAGATAGGTTGAGCATAGGTTTGAATATAACTTTAGCTTTCTTCTTAGGCAGTTTCCTCTGTTAGGTCTTCTTAATTTTTCTGCTAGATCTATCCTTTATGTTGTTTGAAGGCTTTTGATGGTGATTCTCGACTTCATTCACTCTTTTGTTCAATTGGTTCTGTGTCATATTGTCTCTATCCTGCCCATTTCATTTTCTTTTGTTTCATCATTCCGATTTGCAATAGTTTTTTGAGCTTCCAATTCCCTATTTTCAACAGCTTTCTTCCTTTCTAGCGCTTTACAGTTGATCATATTGTGTCCTAGATTTCGACAGAATTTGCAGTATTTAGGGACGCCTTCGAATTCAATTTTTTGCACAAAACCTTTTTGAGGAGAATTGTCATATGTTTTTCCAACATATACATAATTAGGCTGGTCTTTAAGCAGGTCAATTTCGACTCTGACTTTAGCCATGCTAGGCCTTATTCTTCCTCTAGTAGCCAAATCCATTTCAAGGGGAGTACCAATTGCACTCACCACTTGTTTAACATAGTTCCATGTGTGCATATGAAAAGGTAAACCAGGAAGGAGGACCCATATCAGAGCAATAGACAGGTCCTCTTCAGGCTTGAAATCAGGGGAGCATTTTTGAAGCCACATCTGCTGCCCTTCGATTTCAATTACCCTTTTAAACCCAACGGAATTAAAATCTTCTTTATTAGTGAAATCAAGGAAAACATTGTAATTGTCGTAAACCCCAATCTTGATAGAGCCCTTAATCGAGATTAACTCCTTGCATTTTCACCTAATTTTGTCAATTGTGAGCTTGCACTCTTCAGCCATAACACCATAATAGCTTGTTTCTTTGAAAAGAACCGTTGGCATTCCATTATGCATGGTATGAGTAGCTATGACAGAGTCCCTGTCATGGCGATTTGGTGGAGTCGGAGTATTCGAGGAGGAGATGACCTTGGTAGCATAGGACAATTTTGTATCAATTATTTCAGTAGGTTGGTTCGCCGTTAAATTTAGAGTAGATTGACCTTCCAGACGCGTCGGAGCAGCGCTGTCCGGCGGGTCCATCGGTGGGCACGTGTAGTAAACTTTTGTTATAAAATAGCCGTTGATGTTTTGTTTTAAAGAGAGAAAAGAGAGAAAAATCTTAGGTATGTGAAGGAGTAAAGGCGTATAATCGCGATTCAACGCTTGAATTTCTCAAGAGGTTAGGCAAAGACGAACCAAACACTTCGAATATTTTGTGTTTATTGATATCCAGATAAAAACAAAATAATGGTCTCAATAGTCAAAAATTCTATGCACGGACTGTTTTAAGAATTTTTACTCTATTATGTTACCTAAAGATAATTACACCTAATCATTCATAATAATTACGTAAGATTAGCAACTAATATGAATAATATGGTAGACTACCCATCACAATATATTAAGATATAGAGTGATAGTGTAATCCTAAATTATAACAGCATACGTATTATATCTGATAAAGGAAAGAAGATTCAAGTGCGAGGTACCTCATGGAATAATCAAGTGCACACACTGTCATAGAAAAAAAAAGTGAAACCTACAATGCGTATTAGAAACTTTATTCATTTCGAACTATCACATAAAACAAAATAGATATAACGGTAGATATATCAATAGTTGTGGTTTATAAAATACTAACACAAATGGGTGAGACTTGCATTAAACATGGCTTATTCCTTAAAACACAAATTTAACAACCGCTAAGGACATAAAAGTTTGAAATTTTAAACTAAAAGGTTCCCATTGGGAATGGTCCTTCGAAATAAGCAGTGGCAAAACCAGAAATTTCCGCAAGGGTGTTCAAACTTAAAAAAAGTAAAAAAAATAAATAAAAAAAACCTCAACAAAGGTATTCAATATATGTTATACATCGCTACTAGGCAGCTAGCCTAGTAGTAAAATTTACTTTAAAAAAATTATATATGTTATACAAACCCTAAACCCCACGTGTGAGAGGCAGGAGAGAGAAGCTCTGGCGAAAACCAGGCGATTTTGAGGCGATTTCCTTCTCCATCACTGCCATGGCCAATCTGGCCGGCGGCCAGGCATGTTTTCCGGTTGGTCAGCCTCCCACGACCATCACACAACCCACCCCCCCCCCCCCCCCCC
>ML296168.1:53974-72503 GCA_005239495.1 Nicotiana undulata
ACCCCCTCAAGATGGTTAAAAGAAACACCCACCCCCACCCCCCCCCCCCCCCCAGTCCCAAACAACAACATTCAGCCCCTAGACTACTCACAAATCCTTAAACCAAATTCATTATACTGCCATGCATACGTCGAGTTCAAAAACAAAAATTATCGAGCCAATTTCAATCAAACCAGTTCAAGTTATCAATGGACAACCATTCATCAAGTGGACTGAATCAGAAGTGGAGATGATGAACATTATAGAAGGCCTACAATATACTGTTATTGGTAAGTTTTCATATGGATGGCCTGACATTCAAGAAATACGTAAAATTCTTCCAACTCAATGTGGGATTAAAGGAGAATGTAGTATTGGAGTGTCTAGGGATCGTCATGTTTTAATTAGACTCACATTAATGGAAGATTTTTCAAACCTTACGTCCAAAGCAGCTTATTATTTGAAAGCAAAAGATGGTTATAGCTACCAAATGCGTCCGTTGATTTATGATACTAAATTCAAGCCTGGTGAGGAGACTCCAAAGGTGATGGCTTAAATTTCTTTTCCAAATTTACTGCCTACTTTCTTTGTAAAGGAATGTTTGTTTTCATTGGCATCTGCAGTTGGGACACCTTTACATTTGGACATGGCTACTCTTAATAAAACCAGGCCAAGTTGTGCTAGGGTTAAAGTTCAAGTGGACCTCTTAGATGAACTACCTAAGAAAATTAGGGTGGATATAGAAGATGAAACAAATGGTAAGACTAGAACTGAATGGGTTAAGGTGCAGTATGATTATATTCCTAAGTATTGTAAGGAATGTAAATTACAAGGGCGTAATGAAGAATCATGTTGGAGATTACATCTGGAGTTATATGTAGAACAGGTAGACAAGGAGAAGGAGGAAGTTGTAACAAAGAGTAATGTCAAAAACAATGGGAAGAATCCAATTATGATTTTATCAAGTGGTAAGGTAGTTGGGAATATAGGTGAGAAATAGAAGGAAGTGAGGGATAATCGTGGGAAATTTGGTGCAAAGCAGATGGAGGGACAAGGTAAAACGGGCAAGGAAATTGTCCCAGTTAATTCTGGGAATGAACAACAGGTAATTGACAATGGTGAAAAGCATATTGTTCCAGTTAACTCTGAGAATGAACAACAAGGAATTGGTAATGGTGGAAAGAAGATTGGTCCAGTTGAGAAGATTGGCTTTAAACAGATTCAAACAACAAATAAGTTTCCTGCCTTGGAGGTTGATGATAATGAAGTAGATGGGGACAATCAACTAGTTTTAATTGATGCTAGCAATCTTACTCCTATTCCTAGTACAACTGGGAAACAATTAAACGCGTCAGCACCAAATTCCACTCCTAGTTCACCTAGGACTAGGGCATCAAAGGAGGTTAATGTGTCAAAAGAAGATACTACCAGGGAGAATTTGAAGGAGTTTACAACTCAATGGGTGACCAGTGCATTCAATGCCAATGTTACAATGAATCAATCATGCCATGAGATTCCGAGCCAATCTAATGACACTGAGGAAATGGCTGAGCTTAGTGTTATCAAGAAAAGGATCAATTTGACAACAGGTAGCTTATGGGCTGATCAGAGAGAAGATGATCCGGATGAAGGTGACTTATCAGAAGGCTTTGAAGAAGATTCCAATGCAAACAAGGATGAGGATGATGATTTATTAGGAGAGGAAATCAATGTGAATGATCAGGAAAACAAAGAAGTGATTAATGCAACTGGAAATACTCCTAAGGACAGTGACAATATGAAAGAGATTGTTGGATCAAGCTCTAAGAATACAGTACACCAAACCACCCCCAAACCACTCATAAACCCTAACCCCAACCCTAACCCTAATACCACTCATAACCTTAACCCTAACCCTAACTCCACTCCAACAAATAAAACCACTCCAATACCAAAAAAACCCATTCCTGAACCTACTGAAATGGATGATCCTGGGGGAGGAGATGCTTCAGTGGTTTCTAAGATTCCAGCTCCTTTGCAGGTGGAATTGGTGGAGAAAGAAACTGCTTTTACACCTAGGGTTCCAGTGAATAATGAGAAGGAGAACAAGGAGAAGGAACTGATAACTAAACCAACAAACACCAAGCTACAACTGCCAGAAGCTCAGAAGGAGATGGAGGATGATACTGGAGGAAAATGAAAGGATCTAGATGCAGAATCATCAGCCCAGAACTTCATGAATATTTCAAGACAAGGAGATCTATCTCCTAGACACATTGAGAAAGGGAGATCAGCAGGTAGGGGAAGGAAGAAGCAAGTGAAGGATGTCTCTAATATACAACTTGGGGTCCAAACAAGGAGAACTATTTCCAAGTCCATCAATTGAAATGAATGCTCTTATATGGAATATTAGGTCAGTTAATACTCAAAGAGATTTTGAAAGGCTCATCACAATGCAAAGACAATATCATTTTGATTTTATTGGGGTGATGGAACCTATGCAACAATCAAAGAAGATGGAGAAGTATAGAAGGCATATTGGTTTTGAACAGGCTTTGACCAATACAATCCAACAAAATATAGGCTTTTATTGATGGTAAATTTGATGTTTCGGTGGATATAAATTCAATGCAACAATTTTCCTTGAAATTATATGATACTGAAGAAGACAAAGAGTTCATGTTAACATTTGTGTATGCAAAATGTGATCACATTGAGATAATTGAGCTATGGGACTCTCTATACTATATGGCTCGAGATATGACATTACCATGGATTGTAGGGGGAGATTTTAATGTTATTTGGGATGAAGAGGAGAAGTATAGTGGATTGCCAGTTTCACTCAATGAAGTTGATGACTTTCGTCATTGTATGAATACTTGTAACCTCTCAGATATGGGCTTCAAAGGGAGTATCTATACATGGTGGAATGAAATGACAGAGGATGATTGTATCTTTAAGAGATTGGACCGTGTGTTTGCAAATTTGGAGGCTCGGCAACTATGGCCAGGAATGGAGATCACACATTTGTCCAAGATAGGGTCAGATCATCGCCCTTTACTATTCTCTTATAATGCTAATACAGGCCCTATCAAAAAGGGTTTTAGATTCCTAAAATTCTGGATTGATCATGAGTCCTTCAAGGCAGTAGTTAAGGAAAACTAGCATGCTGATTTTCATGCTAATCCTTACACACTTTTTAATCACAAATTGAAGAAATTGAAGCAGGCTTTAACTACTTGGAGTAGGGAAACATTTGGGAATATTTTTCAGAAGATTTCAAGCCTTGAAGAAGTTGTTCGAGTTCATGAAGCACAATTTGAACTTCACCCTACATTAGAAAATAGGGAGAGGCTTCAAAAAGTGCAAGTTGAATTGTTCAAGGTGCTGGCTTTAGAAGAGAAGTTCTGGAAACAAAAATCAGGAATGAATTGGTTTAATGATGGGGATAGAAATACAAAAAAATTCCATGCTCATGTGAATGGCAAGAGAAAGAGATTGCAATTGAAGAGGATCAAAAACAATGAAGGAGATTGGGTTGAAGATAAGGCAGAATTGGCTAGTGAGGCAGTAAAGTTTTTTGAAGCTCAATTTCATGAAGAAATTATTCCATATTCTTTTGGTATAATTTATCATGTACCAAGGATGATTGACAATGCTCAGAATCAGGAGTTATTGAGGCAGCCTACAAGGGAGGAGGTAAAGAAGGCAGTGTATGGCCTTAATGGGGATAGTGCTGGAGGTCCTGATGGCTTCAATGGGAGTTTTTATCATGCTTGTTGGGATATCATAGGGGATGATGTGGTGGAGATGATGAAGGCTTTCTTCAATGGTCATGAACTACCTAGGTTTATCACTCATACAAACCTATTATTATTGCCAAAGAAGAAAGAGGTTAGTACATTTTCAGACATGAGGCTAATCAGCTTGAGCAACTTTATTAATAAAGTGTTTTTCAGAGTCATACATGAGAGGTTAGTTCATCTTATACCTAATCTCATATATGGTGAACAAGTTGGGTTTGTGAAAGGTAGAAGTATTGTGGAGAGTGTGTTGTTGAATCAAGAGATTATAACTGATATAAGGTTGAGAACTAGAGCAGGCTCTAATGTAGTTATGAAGTTAGATATGACAAAGGCCTATGATATATTATCATGGCTATATCTAACTAAGGTGTTGAGGAAGATGGGCTTTGATGAGAGGTTCATTGGTTGGGTTTTTGGCATCATCTCCAACAATCGGTACTTAGTTCTTATAAATGGGCAGCCAAGTGGTTTCTTCAAATCTTCAAGGGGAGTTAAGCAAGGAGATCCACTCTCTCCTACACTCTTTATTCTGGCAGCTGAGGCTCTCTCTAGGGGTTTGAATTCATTGCACAAAAATCTCTATTTTTGTGGATTTGGGTTACCAAAGTGGAGTCCTAAGATAAAGCATCTAGCATATGCAGATGATACCATTATATTCTCTTCATCAGATGCTACTTCACTGAGATTGATCATGGAGGTGTTGGCATATTATGAGGCAGCTTCTGGACAGTTAATAAACAAGGCTAAATCAGTAGTATACTTACATCATTTGGTGGATCAAGAGGTGGTGAGAAAGGTGGAGAGAGTTACTGGGATTAGCAGGCAGGATTTTCCATTCACTTATTTGGGATGTCCTATTGTCTATGCCAGAAGAAGATGGAGTATTATCAAGGGCTTATGAATAAAGTGCTGGACAAAATGCAATCATGGAAAGGAAAACTCTTATCTATAGGGGGAAGAGCAATTCTGATTTTTCATGTGTTACAATCTATACCTATTCACCTCTTATCTGCAGTTAGTGATCCAAAGTTTGTGATCAACAAGTTGCATAAGCTCATGGCTAGGTTTTTCTGGAGTAATTCAATAGAAGGAGGCGGTAGGCATTGGGCTTCTTGGGAAACCCTATGCTTGCCTTATGATGAAGGTGGTATTGGCTTTAGATCCCTTCATGATGTGTCTAAAGCCTTATTTTGCAAGCTATGGTGGAATTTTCGTACAAAACCTTCCCTGTGGAGTTCTTTCATGTGTCAAAAGTATTGCAAAAAGATGAATGCTATTGTTGTTCCATGGAGGGATGGCTCTCATATTTGGAGGAAAATGTTGGAATGTAGGGACTATATTGATCACCAAATAGCATGGCAACCAAAAGATGGGATCATCTCTTTTTTTGTTTGAAAATTGGACGGGTTTGGGAGCTCTTTATTATGTCACCCCTCCGGATTTGTTTTGTGATGAATCTGTCCAAAATGTCAATGAAGTAACACAAGGTGGTGCATGGGATTATCAAAGATTGAGGGAATTACTTCCAAAAGATTTGGCTGACCATATTAGCCAAAATATTAAACCTCCAGTGAGCAATTTGGTGCTTGACAAGATGTATTGGATGCTTGAAGCTAGGGGGAGTTTAGTGTCAAATATGCCTGGGATTATGTTAGGAGGAGGAGAGAGACAGGTAATGCATATAGGATGATTTGGGTGAAGGGATTACCATTTAAAATCTCCTTTTTCATCTGGAAGGTGTGGAAGAACAAGCTGCCCCTAGATGATTTCTTCAGGAGATTGGGATACTTAATGGCATCTAGGTATTGGTGTTGTGCATTGCCACAAGAAGAAACATTGCACCATGTTTTCTTCACATCATATGTTGCCAAGAAAGTATGGTACTATTTCCTATCATGTGCAGGTATTCCTATGGGAGATCTGACTCTACATCAGGCTATAGTGAAGTGTTGGACAGCAAAGGTGATTCCAAGACTACAACCAATAATGCAAGCATTGACTTCAATCATAAAATGGGAGTTGTGGAAGAGGAGAAACTATTACAAGTATGGAGATGCAGTGTCAGTGAATAGGGTGATATACCAAGTATCTACCACTCTTCAATAGTTGGTTAAATATAGGAAACCTAGCCTCCAAAATGTCCCTCATAAATGTCCTGACTTGATTCGAATGATGGAACAGTATACACCCAAATTAAAATATACAAAGGTGATATGGGAATTCTCTGAGCAAGGATGGATAAAAGTAAACACTGATGGGGCATCAAGGGGTAATCCATGTAGGTGCTCTATTGGATATGTCTTGAGAAATGAGGATGGAGATGTAGTGTATGTGTGTGGCAAAGAAATTGAGGAGGGCACAAATACTAAAGCTGAGGTGAGAGCCATATTGGAAGCATTGAAGTTTTGTGTGGATCGTGACTATGTGTTGATTGATTTGCAAATAGATTCTTGTTAAAAATGTAATTCAAGGAGTGTGGAGTTCACCTTGGGATGTGGCTGTTCAAGTAGAGGAGATCAAGGAACTGATGGAGAGATGTAATCTAAATATCTCACACACTCTTAGGGAAGGAAACAAATTAGCTGACTACTTGGCTAATATTGCTCTAGATTCTGGACCTATAGAGTGCACTAGCTTTGGAGATTTGGATGTGATTGGGAGGAGGATTGTGAATAGTGATACATCTCAATGTCCATACATGAGAGTGAAGGTTGCAAGGAGATAAAGGGGAGGAGGAAGGGAAGCAACAAGGGGAGGAAGAAATCTGGGATCATTTATGGACTTCATGTTCAAGTCCTAAGGGAGGAGAGCATGAGTTTCATTTTTTTACTAACGTTGTTTGTTCATTTTGTAGGAGACGCTATTATGGTTATGACCTACCTCTTGGACAACTCCCAGTTGGTGGTATTAGTATTTTGTACTCATTTCACTGGGAGGGACACAAGGGTAGGCACAAGAATAACAAGGAAGTTCTCATGGTGGATGCGAAGCTGGGATGTCTCTATATGGAAGCAATGGCATGCCATCTCTCATGCTCATTGATATAGGAGTTCATAACACACTCCCAGTATAGCAAACAAGGGCAGGAAACAAAGACAAAGAGAGGAAATTACAAGACTCCTAACCCTGCCTAGAAAATACAAGGACATTACCAAGGCAAGGTGGTCACTTTGGCGTACAAAATTGGGATTGTGGAATGAATATAGGAACCATTTCCTATACATACCACATCTCCAGTTCACCAAGAAGGAGACTATACAGGATGGAGAGGAAATTCAGGCTGGACAACACATGCAATTCATCACAAACAACACATGCTCGTACATGAATGGTTCATCACCAAAATTGGATCTGCGTGGAACAAGGTTTGATTTATCGAAATGTAGGTACAAGGCTCATCACTAAAACACATGTGGAGTACTGGATTCAGCGGGAGAGGGAGGATATTGGTCACAATACTCACGACTTGGCTCAACATCATCCATGGCTAAACGTAAATCACTGGTGGAACATGGAGCACCGGTGCTCCACACACTGGTTTGGCTATACATGCAAATTTTTCATGGGTTATGCAACAACAGAAATATGGCTAGGCAGTGCAAGTGTTATGACTTCCCATCAGCGGATACACGACTTACTTGGGCTCTATCATCAATTAATTCAGCTAGTTTTATTTTTAACATTTTAGATAATGCTAGTAGCATGTTATTTTGTGATATCATTATTGGGTTTTACAAGCCCAATTTTGATAATAGGTATTATGTACCTTCACTTATTATAGTCCTACTCATAGTAGGACAACATAGACTTTTTGTTTATTTTGCTTTTATAAATAAAAACTAGCCCTAGGCCCTGCCAAGCGGATTATTTAAAAAAAAAATATGTTATACAGATCTCAAATATTCCACATTAACATTATCAAAAAGAAAAGAGATCCCTAATTAGAATCCATTAATGGCGCGTGAGGAGAACGTGTACATGGTGAAGCTTGCCGAGCAAGCCGAGAGATACGAGGAAATGGTATCATTCATGGAGAAAGTCTCGACGTCCCTAGGGACATCAAAGGAACTCACCGTAGATGAGAGAAATCTCCTCTATGTGGTGTACAAAAACATTATCGGGGCTCGTAGAGCCTCGTGGCGTATAATATCCTCCATCGAACAGAAGGATGAGTGGAGGGGAAACGAGGACCACACCAAATGCATTCAGGAGTACAGATCTAAGATTGAATCTGAACTCTCAAATATCTGTGATGGCATTCTCAAGCTCCTTGATTCTTGTCTTATTCCTTCGGCTTCAGCCGGTGATTCTAAGGTGTTTTACCTTCAAATGAAGGGTGATTATCATCGTTATTTGGCTGAGTTTAAGACTGGCGCTGAATATAAGGAAGCCGCTGAGAGTACTCTCTCCGCTTACAAAGCCGCTCAGGATATTGCAAATGCTGAACTTGCCCCAACTCACCCAATCCGACTTGGACTGGCTCTCAACTTCTCTGTGTTTTATTATGAGATTTTGAACTCTCCTGATTGTGCTTGCAATCTTGCTAATGCCTTTGACGAAGCAATTGCTGAGTTGGACACATTGGGAGAGGAGTCTTACAAGGATAACACTTTGATCATGCAACTGCTTTGTGACAATCTTACTCTCTGGACCTCTGATATGCAGGATGATGGCGCTGATAAAATTAAGGAAACCAAAGCTGACAATGAACAACAGTGAGGGAACTGCCCCTCAAATTGTCTTGTGACTTCTTCCTGATGGTTTTTATTGGGAGAAGTTGTAATTTCTTTTTATTTCCTTTCTAATGTGGGTTCCCTCTAGCGTTCTCTTGTCCGTCGCAATAACGACTTTGATTACTGATGTTCAATTAATGTTCATCTTTAATTTGATGTGGTTCTGGTGCTTAGTTTCTATTAAAGCATTTCAGTTGTATTTGTGAACAAGATTTTGTCAAAATGGTACACCGAAGTGATATATATATATATATATTATACACCTCTAAAACCTAATATTTTTTCGGCAAAGATTGTTCAATTGACCACCCTCCGAATAATGTACCTTCGCCCTTGGAAATAAGCTTGATAGTTTCTAGGAGTCCACAAACTGTGAAGAGATCTGGTCCTTTACCAGTTCCCACGAAGTTATCGATAGAGACAGTAAGTAAAAGATGCACAGGATTTTTACGTGAAAATATCCCAACTCAAGGGGACAAAAATCACGACCTACACTGGTATGATTTCAACTTCACTAACTTGTAATCTCAACTATTACAAGTCACTTTGTAATGACTCCCTTACAAATACTTTGACACACTAACTTGTAATACAATTATTACAAGCCACTTTGTTACTCACTAGTTACAAAGACTTTAACTTATGATCACACTAGTCACAACACAAACACTGGTGGTTTATGGTTTTAAGATTCCTAAAACAATGTTTCTAAGAAAGCAAATAGGATACAATAGAAAGCAAAATACAAGATTACAACTCAACTAAAGGACGCCTAAGAACATGTAGTGAAACTGGTCCGTCTTAGTGGATTTGTCTTCTTGTTCTTGACACACTTGAGCTTTCAATGTTGGAGCAGTTCTTCAACGCTATGAGGAATATTAGTAAACGCATAAGTGAATATCTTGTTTGTCTCCAAACAAGATATTATATCCCTAGGACATCCCAAGAAGGATTCCCATGCTTAGTTGGTACACTCTTCAAGGAATGGAAAGTGACTGTTGCACTGTTACTGCACTGTAGCGTGTACAGTTGCAGGCAGTCACTTTCTATCACAGCTTTCTAGCTGTAGAGTTGACTTGTACTTCCGTCAGCGGAACATCAAGGGATCATGTCCCTAAATTGTTTCCTGTAAGTTCAGTGTACATTGCCCAGATTTCTTGAGTTCATGCTGGCTGGTTGTGCTGGATACGCATCCGGTCCTTTATCTGGTTCTTTACATAATAGTTTGTTATATCATCAAACTATAATACTAACCCATCAATTTCCCCCTTTTTGATGATGACAAACTTTTAAAATTGATGCACAAGATAAAGTACCAGGGCCCCATATTGTTCCCCCTATCTATGTGCTTCCCCCTTAGTCCCTGCCATCAATTATCTTCCCCCTTTTGGAATCATAAAAATCCGCAATCAGACAGAAAGAATAAAGAAGTCTAATATAGCTAACTCATGTCCCATGTGTGCACACAACATGATAGAAAACAGAAAGACAAAAGAAACAGGCAACATATAGAGCGAAAGAAAGCTGATTCATTTAATAACAAAAAGAGCTTCATACATAGAAGGCTTTGCTCAGGACAACAAAGACTTAATTTGGACTGTTTAAACAGGAGCACCTAGGTGAAATCCAATTTCCAAACACACAAAAAAAACAAAGTAAAACTATCAACCACAATCCTCAAAAACATAGGAGGACAGGACACAAACGAAATCCTAGGGGGCACTAGAAGAGGAAGGCTTGGAGGAGGAGGAGGCATCCAGAGTCTTGAGAACCAAATCCATGCCGGCATTTGCAGACATTTGTTCCTCCTTAAGTTACTCACGCATGTTCTCAACCTGCTGCCTAAGCTCAGCGTTTTTCTTTGGTCAGGAGGGCAACATCCTCATTGGAAGGAGTAACAGTACCAGGTCCCCCAGCGGCCTGACTCAATTGAGTCTCCAAGATAGCATTCTGAGCCTTCAACTTCCTAATCACTTCATTTGCATCATTCAGCGCATTGATCAATTGAGATATTGTTGAAGTGCTACCCCCATCTTTCTCAAAAGATTCACATTCCTCTAAGGTCGTCTTGGAGAAGGTCTACTTGTGGGTCCCTACTCATGGGTTTTCAACGGGCACCTTGTAGAATTCAAATACCCGAGTAAGTAGGAAACCATATGGGAGCCCATGATGGTAATCCTTTACATTCACCACCTTCATCACGTGTTCAATCATAAGTGTAGGCATATTTATAGGGGTGAATGAATCAAGGGCCTCCATCAATGTCAAATCAGCCTTGGAGTCAATCGATCTTCTTTCAGCACGGGGAGGAGTACCTTATTTACCAGTTCGAACAGAAGCTGGTACATAGGGAGCATAGCTTTCTTGTGGACCCGTTCCCCCTGCTGAATTGTTGCCCCCTTAACAATGGCTCGCCGAAAGTTTCCCTCACAAGCAGTAGCATCAGTTTTCACAGAAGACATTCCCTTAGTTGGAACTTAAAGAACTGTTCCTATAGCAGCGTCGTCAAATATAATGTCAACTCTTTTCACCAGAACACAAATATGATCCCCAGCAGTGGTGAATAGGGATGCATAAAAGTCTTTCATAGCATCCTCATACACCTTAGGCACACTCACGTTGAAGAGATGGTCCCACTTCTGGAACTCACCCATTGCTACAATTTGACGCATTCCGGTCATATCATAGATCCTAGGGTCAAACATCCGATCCCATAACACCGTTTGACTTCTCACTTTCTCTTGCCATCGACCACTGTCACTAGGTATAGTTTTCAATGAACCCGATCCCCCAACAGTTTCAATTTCCCTTTTTGTTTTTCCTAACTTTACCACAGATTTTTCCTTTTTACACTCACCAGCCTCAGATTCTTTGGTAGTACTTCCATCAACCACAGCTCGCTTGAGCTTCTCACTACTTTTCACAGGCGACACACGTTGTTTCTTTAACCCTTCATCCGAACCCCCAGCTGCAGACTTTTTAGAGTGAGATTTCCTTGTCACCAGGGAACTAGGTTCCTCTTTTGCATCCTCTTCTACCTCAACCACAGGAATGGTAGCATCTAACACCACTTTCCCTTCCTTCATCAGTCTCTTCTTCTTCTTTTTACTGCTTTTCTTGATCTTTTCTAGAGCAGAGTAAAAGGCCTCCTTCTTTTACAACCGAGTGGAAGGTCTCTTGGAATATGACCCAGGAGTGACCACTTTCTGACGAAGCTTGAAGCGGGCACTCAAAACCATCTCATCCTCATCATCTTCGTTAGTAGGTCAGATAAGAGAGGAATGGACTCTAGAGGGGGCGTATAGAAGATAGGTTCTTGGGCAGTTTTTGGGTGAGAAGAAACTGGTTCCTCGACAGACGTATCGTTAACAGAGTCATGGACAGGGGATTCGAATAACACCATAGTCCCTTCGTCACCCAGAAACAGTGTTTCTTGTCTTTGTGGTTCAGACATGGAAGAAGCTCCTTCAGAAGAAAGACTTTCAGAAGCAATGGCCATGATGTTCTTGGCCCTTCTTTTTCAGTAGACTCCATGGGAGTCTTTGAGTCAAGAAGAGAAGGGTTCAAATACTGGTCAGGATCATCCTCAGAAACTTCAGATGCCTTAAGAGTGACATTGGTTTGAGTTTCCTTATGGGGTTCAAAAGAGGGTGGATCAGTGAGATTCATAGAAGAAGAAGCAGTGTCAGGTGGCGATGAGGAAACAGGTGTGGGAGTGATGACTTCTGGGAGAGTAGGGATCCGGACTTCTGGTGGAGAAGGGGAGGAGTTGGTTGTAGACGGGAGAGAGGGTGATTTTGCGTCTGCCATTGAAGTGATACGATCGAGATTTTTGGAGTAGGTTAAGATCTGCAGAGAGAAGATATGAAGAGGAGGTGTTGAGCAGTTGGAGAGAATAGAGTGGTTTATAAGAAGGAGGAATAAGAAAGAGAGGGAAGAGGAACGAGTTCAAAAGAAAATGACGGTAGGTGTGTTGGGGAAATAAAACGTGCAAGTGAGGTGAAAGGATTTGAGATATGGGACATGATAAACACAGATATTGAAAATTCGTAAGGCGTGGCAGTAGCATTTAATTTGTTACTTTTTGAGAAAGGCATAGAAAAACACATAGCTACGAACCTGTGGTATAGGAACCAGGTCATGTACCTGCTTCTTGAAAAAGTTTTTCAGCATCCTTTTGTTCTATAGAGCCGTACCTTTAATTTCAATAATCACCATGCGTGTCTACCTGCAACGGTATTAATGTGAGTTAGGCTTAGTCAGAAAACACTTTAGCTGATTGTACCTGAGAGTGACTCTCATAGCAATGTAAGGGAACCAAGTCCTCAGTTAGGTTTCATCAAACCCAGTGCCATCCTATTTTTCTCAAAGTGTTCCATGCTAAGTGACTCGGTGAAGATATCTGCAATCTGATCTTCAGTGCAACAAAACTTCATGCAGATGTGCCCCTTTTCAACATTGTCTCTAAGGGAAATGATGTCTCACATCAATATGCTTAGTTATCTTGTGTTGAACCGGGTTCTTTGCCATGTTGAGGGCGCTGGTGTTATCACATAGAAGTGGTACACTATTAATGTATACTCCAAAGTCCTCCAATTGTTGCTTGATCCACAACAGCTGAGCACAACAAGATGCAGCTGCAATATATTCTACTTCAGCTGTGGAGAGAGCCACTGAGTTTTGCTTCCTTGTACCCCATGAGATAAGGCAAGATCCAAGGAAATGAGCCATTCCTGAAGTGCTCTTCCTGTCCACCAGATAACCCGCATAATTAGCGTCAGCATAACCAACAAGGTTAAATTTTCACCTGAAGGATAGTACAGGACCAGGTCCTATGTGCCCTTAAGATAACGTAGGATTCGTTTGGCTGCCTTCAGATGAGAATCTTTAGGATTCGATTGAAATATAACACTCAACCCCACACTAAACACAATATATGTCCTACTTGCAGTGAGGTAGAGTAGATATCCAATGATTCTCCTATACATTGTTTAGTTGACAGGTGATCCAGAGTCATCCATGTCAAGCTTAGTTGCAACTGCAATAGGGGTGTCGATCACTTTGGATTCCTCCATGTCGAATCTTCTCAACAACTCTTTGATGTATTTCTGTTGACTGATGCAAGTTCCCTTTATGGACTGCTTGATTTGAAGACCCAGAAAGAAGTTTAGTTCCCCCATCATACTCATCTCGAATTCACTGCCCATGAGTTTGGCAAATTCCTTGCATAGTGAGTCTGTTGTAGCCCCAAATATGATGTCATCCACATACACTTGAACAATGAGCAGGTTCCTTCCCCGTTTCTTCAGAAACAGTGTGTTGCAATTCTTTCCTCGAGTGAACCCATTGTCCAGCAGAAACTTTGATAGTCTCTCATACCAAGCTCTAGGAGCTTGCTTCAAGCCATATAGAGCCTTGTCTAATTTGAAAACATACTCATGGTGTACATGACTTTCGAAACCCAGAGGTTTCTTAACATACACTTCCTCATTGAGAAAACCATTCAAAAAGTCACTCTTCACATCCATTTGGAACAAAGTAAATTCCATATGAGATGCAAAAGCAATAAGAATCCGGATGGCTTCCATACGAGCAACAGGAGCAAACGTCTCATCATAATCAATCATTTCTTCCTGATTGTATCCTTGAACAACAAGCCTTGCTTTGTTCCTTGTAATGTTTCTATTTTCATCCAGCTTATTCCTGAACACCCACCTGGTTCCTATGATGGTTCTATCTGAGGGTTGAGGTACCAGGTGCCAAACTCTGTTTCTCTCAAACCGGTGCACCTCCTCTTGCATAGAAACGATCCAGTATGCATCCTTCAGAGCTTCCTTGATATATTTTGGTTCTATTTGGGATAGGAAGGCTGAAAATGCTAGGGAGTTTCTGGTTTTGGATCTAGTTTGAACTCCTGAATCAAGGGGAGTGATTATGTTATCAAGGGGATGAGATATTTTGTGTTTCCAATTTGGGACATGGATTTGGTTAGTGGAGGAACTTGGTACATCAGAAGAATTTCCCTACATTCCTTGTTCCGCAACCTGTGGAGTGCCTTGCACAGCATCTCCAACCCTTTCTTCAGCTTCAGTAGTAGTAATTGGGGTACCAGGTTCCTCATGTGTATTTGAGGAAGTGGTTGCACTACCTTCACTTATTTCCCTCATGTGACTCATTATGTCAGCTTTGCCATTTGAGAAATCCGATATTTCTCTAGGAACCAAAAGTGGTTCATTGTCTTGATCATCACTATTTCCTTCCTTGTTTTGGGAAGGTGTCTCATTGAATAGCACGTGAACACTCTCTTATACACATTGGGTTCTCTTGTTGTACACTTTGTAGGCTTTGCTTTGAGAGGAGTATCCCAAAAAGATTCCTTTATCACTTTTTGCATCAAATTTTCCAAGTTGATCCTTCCCATTGTTCAAGACATAACATTTGCATCCAAAGGCTCTCAGATGAGTTATCTCTGGCTTTCTTCCATTGAGCAGCTCATAGGGGGTTTTGTTTAGGAGGGACCTGATAATGCACCTGTTCACCAAATAGCACGCAGTGTTGATTGCCTCAACCCAAAAATGTTTTGCGATCCCACTGTCAATAAGCATTGTTCGTTCCATGTCTTCTAGAGTTTTGTTTTTCCTTTCGACCACACCATTTTGCTGAGGAGTCCTTGGAGCTGAGAAATTGTGAGTGATTCCATTTTCATTGCAAAACTCATCAAATTTTGCATTATCAAATTCCGTCCCATGGTCGGATCTGATGCAAGCTACTTTCAACTCCATCTTCACTTGGATTTTCTTGACAAATGCTAAAAATGCTTCAAAGGTCTCATCTTTTGCTCTAAGAAACAACGTCCAAGTGAATCTTACGTAGTCATCCACAATCACGAAAATATACTTATTTCCACCTCTGCTTGGAATACCTCATTGGACCACACATATCCATGTGAAGAAGTTCAAGAGGTTTGGATGTGCTAACATCCTTCTTTGGCTTAAAGGATGATTCCACATGTTTTCCTCTGGCACATGCATCACATACTCTCTGTTCCTTGAACTTTGAGTTGGGCAGACCGCGAACCAGGTCCTTCTGTATCATTTTATTCAACAGAGAGAAGCTTGCATGACTCAGTCTTCTATGCCACAGTTCTGCATCATCATCAACTGCCTTTAAGCAGTTTACCTCACCAGCTTCCAACGATTCAAAATCAGCAACATAGATGTTCTTATGCCTCTTGGCTATCAATACTACTTCACCAGTTACTAGGCTAGTAACTGTACACACTTTGGATAAGAATCCAACTTTGTTTCCTTTATCACAGATTTGTGAAACACTCAAGAGACTATACTTCAATCCGTCTACAAGTACACGTTCTCAATTGAGTGTTCAAGAGACCTTCCAACCCTTCCAACACCGAGAATGTACCTTTTTTTTCCATTGCCAAAGGATACATCTCCTCCTTGAAGGCTTTCAGTGAGATAAAATCCATGGTGTTCCCAGTCATGTGCTTTGAGCATCCACTATCCATGATCCATTGTATCCTGTTCCTCTCACGGTCCCTGCACATAAAAATTAAGGGTTAGATTTAGGAACCCAAACAAGTTTGGGTACCTTGTAGTTAGGAAAAGGATAAATAAGAGCTATTCTAGTCCAAGCAGGCAAGAATCTATTTTTCTTAGAGGGACCTGGTCCCCCCGGTGGAGTCACTTTGTCAGCAAACACTATGTTTTTCTGAACAGATTGAACTCTGGCAGGGCAACTTTCTTTAAAGTGCCCATTGTTCCCACAGTGGGTACAGAGCCAGTTGTCTGGGACAGTGACATACTTGCTGTGAGGGTTGTAAGGAATTTTCTCCTTTTGGAACCCGATCCCTTGCCTGTTTCCATTGTTTTTAAAGTACAGGGCAGTGGCAGCATCTGTGGACCAGGTCCATTTCAGTGATTTGTCAAGATCAATTTTTAGTTTAACCATTTCAGCTTGAAGTTGCCTGTTTTTCTCAAGTTCACAACACATGCTTGTTTTGACATCATTTAGTTCATTTTCAAGCTTAATGTACTTCTCACTAGCTACCTCCTTCCCTTTCTCTATGATGACTTCCCTATGTTCTAATTTGAGTTCCTCAATTGTTTCCTCTAGGTATGTGATTACCACCAAAAGATCATCTCTTTCTTGTTCAACAACATTCATTATCTCAGCTAAAGTATTCTTCTCAGTGCTCAGGTTCTCCACTGTTTCCTTCAGGTCTACTACCACTACAGTTAGATCATCTCTCTCATTTTTTACATTGTTTATCTACAGGTTAGAGATTCTTTTTCTTTTTCAAGATCACTTATGGTTTCTTTCAAATCTACCACACAAACAACTAGATCATCTCTAGACTGTTCAGTTTCTCCTAGCTCTATGGTCAAAGAATCTTTATCGTCAACTATACTAGAGTAAGCATCAATGAGAACATTTGCTAATGACATTAATTTTTTTGAGGAGTAGGATTTCAGATTTCTCTGAACATTCCTGAAATTTACCTCATCATTTTTACCCTCTTCATCATCATCGGACTGATCCATTAGCGCGAACAGTGAATCATACTCCTTGGCCTCGTTCTCTACTGCCATCATGTAAATATTTACTACTTCTGGTTTCTCTTCTGATTCACTGGAGGAATCTTCCCAGGCAGCAAGATCTTGCTTCACAACATTATCAGCAGCACTCTTCCGGCTGAATCGTTTGTCGGGAACCTGGTTCCTCTTGGCTGTCTTGTCAGTGTTGTGCTTGTAGGGCTCCTGCTTCAGTAGTGGACAGTCCTTGATGAAGTGCCCTGGCTTTCCATACTTGTGGCAGAGATCATAGTTCCTTGATTTGCTTGAACTACCTCTTCTTGGTATACCACCATTCCTTCGAACCATCTTTTGAAATATCTTAGTAAGATAGGCCATGTCCCCATCTTCTTCACTTGAGTCATTGTCTTCAGCTTTTAGAACTAGGTTCTTTTCCCTTTTTGGTTCTCTTCTCACACTCTCTTCTTCTTCTTCAACTCGTATGTCTTCAGATTCCCAATCAACTCATCCATTGTTAGAGTGTGCAGGTCTTTTGCTTCAGTAATAACATTCACTTTACTTTCCCAAGAACCAGGTAAGACACTCAGAATCTTCCGTACCAGCTTGTTCCTGGGAATTATTTCAACTAAAGAGTAAAGCTCATTTATGATGGATGTGAATCTAGTATGCATGTCTTGTATAGTCTCATAATCCTTCATTCGGAACAGCTCGTACTCAGTTGTGAGCATGTCAATCTTGGACTGCTTGACCTGAGTTGTTCCTTCGTGAGCAGTTTGCAAAGCTTCTCATATCTCCTTTGCTGGTTGGCAGGATGAGATTCTGTTGTACTCATCAGGTCCTATACCGCATACTAAGATTTTCTTGGCACAGAAGTTCTTCTCCACAGCCTTCCTATCGACGTCACTATATTCTTTCCTTGTCTTGGGCACAAATAACCCAACTTCTCCAACCTTCTTCAATGGAATATGTGGACTGATAAGTACATTTTATCTGATATTAACCACATAATTTTTCTCATAAAAATATATAAATTATCATGTTTCCTCCATATTTTATACTTTATTTTGCAGGAATAATTATAGAAGAATTGTCGTGTGCAACAACAACAAAAAATCAAATATTCAAGTAAGATACAACAAAGAAGTGTGAAATCGAGCTATGATTCATTATTGCCGTGACAATGCACCAATTTTAGATTTGACATGATGAAATCGACGAAATCTAAAACAAAACTTACGGATTCTCATATCTGCAAATATGAAATCTAGATTTGTCATGATGAAATCGACGAAATCTAAATTTAAAGAAATGAATTCTCTGCAAATGTGAAATCTAAATTTTCCATGATGAAATCTAGAACCAAATAGAGATGTCATCATGAAATTTTCTTATATAAGAAGACGTTGCTGATCAGAGAAGGGGAGGAGACAGGAGAGAAAGCTTTGAGCGAGAAGTCTGAATCCAAATTTTTAAGCTTCTC